>JAHRHZ010000049.1:25747466-25772655 GCA_024137785.1 Ginglymostoma cirratum
CGAGTTTTCCTGCTCCTATGATGCTGCTTGACCTGCTGTGTTCATCCAGCCCCATGCTTGTTATGCTGTATTGGGTGGGCCACTTTACTTGCATGTTTGATTGAAGATGTCCAAAACAAGCTGTCTTCTCTGAACTTCATCACAATTACCAGAAAGGCAAAGAAAATACTTCAAGATCATCCACAAAGACAACCTGAAACAATGCAACATCCTGACTGACTTATGAGAACTACTTGCCCTAGACAAACTGGAGAAGAAACTTCTGTACAGGTACATTTCTGACTGGCCCAGGTGAAAGCCAAGCACAAAATGCACAGAGAGAACATACAAAACGCCAAGCATCACACTCATCCACCTCTCCAAACACCACCTGTCTCTCTCACAACATGATATGCAGGCCCAGCATTAAATTATTTAGTCACCCCATGACCCAAAGTTTGGAATGGAAGAAAATCATCTTTAGGCTAGAGCAACTGTCCAAGAAGAAGATTCACTACTTTTCTTTTTTTCCATCTGCTCTTCTACTCTTTCCTTTAATAGAGATTCCACTCTTTTTCCCCCCACTAAAGTTAAGCTGAATGATATGTTATTCCCTAGGCATGTTCTGTATTACTTCTTAAATATAGGAATCACACCCACTACCAATCCACTGACACTACAGCTTTTTAAAAAAATTATTAAATATCTGTAGAAATGCCTGTTGTATCTTTTCCTTAGATTCATGACAGATTTAATTTGTGTACAGGAAATCAAAGGCATGTGGCTTGAGGGAACCAAGCTGAATGGTAAGGACAAGTTTGAATGGACATTCAGCTCTCTTTTCGATTGAAGGCAATCTTACCAATGGAAAAAAAATGATTTGAGAATTGGTGTTAGACAGTTGTGGGCTTGGGTCCTAGATGAAGAACAATAGATGGGAATAGGATGACAGTAAAGCAAAGTAGACAGAAAAAAAGATTCATTGAGACACCATTATTACTGAATTAAATGTTAATTATAGGTTCATGCAGTTCTGATTAATGCCAGTTACTCTATTGTGCCTGTGTCAGCACTTTATGGAGCTATCCAATTAGTTTCATACTTCTACTCTTCCCGTATAGCCCTATAAATGTCTGCTTTTAGAAGATATATCCAATTCACTACTGAAAGTTACCATTGAATCTATGTCCATCAGCCTTTCAAAAATATATTCTAGATCATAAATTCTTACTTGGTAAGAAAGAAACTAATCTTTCCTGTGACCATTTTACCAATTATCTACAAAAAGTGCCTACTAACGACTAGTCCAGTGAAAACATTATTGCTTTTCTCACTCAGTCAAAGCTCATAATTTTGGATTGCCCTTATTACAAACTTTTATCCGTTAAATACAAGACAAACTAAGTGGGCACAGATGGTTTCAATTAATTTTATGTGTTAAAGAAACAATTGTAATTAAGTTAAAAGAAAGAGCAGTAGGTGTGTTGGATATAGATGCAGTGGCTCATAGTATGTTGTGAATCCTTGGGTTATTTTATCTCTAAGTTAAAAGATGTGGGTGTTGTGGATGAAAGCGCAATAAAAAGGGTTAAACATCAAATGCATTCTTTCATTAACTGTTGAATATCAGTCACAAGTAGGACTTGAAATGTAAATATTGCAATTTACATGCAGTATTTCCAAATGAAACTCTTCTGACTTGCACATAAGAGGAATGGCTTTTAGGACCATTGTATTTTTAAATAAAAAATTCATATGGTTTATCTAAGACTCAGAATGGACTGTGGAGTCGTCAATGTAGCACATATTGCATGCTGTGTTTTTTGAAGTAAGTTTACTATGCATTAGTTCCACTTGAATATTCATGATTGTATTTCTTACTTTTTATATGCTATTCACATGAATCCTTGTAACAAGTGACCTCAAAAAGTCAGAACTAATTTCCATATATCAATTAACATGCAGCTTATCATTCCAACCATGGCACTGAAGCTTTTGCCTCCTTGACAAAAAGAAAATTACAAATATGCAAAATAGTTCTATTTAGTCAGCAAATGAAGAGAGCATGATGTGTAATTTATCAACTACTGGAAACTGCATAATTGTAAGTTTTAATATAATGAGTTGATTTGGGAGACGGAGAGGGGGTCTTCAGTCCTCTTACCAGTGATTGAACAACTGATGCAATATGAATCTTGCTTATGTGCAACGAATGCAGATCTGTATTCATGATCAGCAATTATTGTTAACACTTCACTAGGAAACAGCAACATTTGTTCACACTTCACTGGGAAGCAACAACACACAGTGACTGGAAGATATTAAAATGATACAGTCCCATCAATCTTTGTGTTTATACTTCTCAGATATTCAGTTACTAAATATAATGATATTAAAAATGAATGTGTTCAGGGTCATCTTAACCCTACCTGCTATTTAGTAGCAGGTTAAAATTGCCTGTGAGACATGTAGAAGCCCTGCTCTTTTTACATAAACACAATTCTATTCTGCTGTTCTGAGCAGATGAAATAGATAATCACCTCACAGGTGCTTTTCCTTAAACATAACATTGTGGAGATCTGTGAATGACGTCATTGAGTTTTCCCATGAAACCAACCTAGCAGGAGAAAGAGCCAGAAAAGGTTTGTTTGCTGTCCTTTATCCACCTTCTTGTCCTGCCCAGGATACTTCTCCAGGCCCAGAAGGAAACGTTCATTCTTCTTTGTTCCCAACTTTTCCTCACTCTCCAAGTGAAAGTTTCCCTCATTCCCCTTATCAGCCATTGAGCTGAGCACTGGCAACACTTTCTACGGATCCCTATGTAATGGGCCTGACCAAAACCCTTCAAATATATCAATGAGATAGCCCTGATGCTAACGTTTTCCTATTTAAAGGCAAGTGTAAGGTTCTGTGCTCCAGATGTAGTTCCATTGGTTACGCTACTCAGTTTTAAGCAAAACTCAATTTATTCTTACTCTACAATTTAAAAAAAAAACAAACAAAAGAAAGAGAAATTAATATAACTTTAACTCAATTGGAAAACTTAACTGAATAATACATTATTTAACTACTTAACAGCAACTATTCCAATTTAGTAATATCTCATAAACACACCCTTGGCAAAGGCAAGTTCAAAAAGATAGATTGTCTCACATGCAATTCTCACAGCAGGGAGAATTCCAACTTTTAACCGCACTAGAGAGAAGAATGATAGCTTCCACATCCAGCTTCATTATCCCAAAAACTGCTAATGGTAAACTAAAATCCTGGTTCTGTGGCAACCTGACTTCATTCATTCATGTTGCTTTTATTGTGACAACTTTAAAATAAAACTAAGGCCTCACAAGCTATTTACTTTATTAAACATAAAAACATAGAAGATAGGAGCAGGACGAGGCCATTCGGCCCTTAGGGCCTGATCTGCCATTCATCACAATCAGGGCTGATCGTCCAACTCAATAGCCTAATCCTGCTTTCTCCCCATAACTTTTGATCCCATTCTCCCCGAGTGCTATATCTAGTCTCCTCTTGAATACATTCAATGTTTTGCCATCGACTACTTCTTGGGCAATGAATTCCACAGGTTCACCACTCTTTGGGTGAAGAAATGTCTCCTCATCTCCGTCCTAAATGGTCTACTCCGAATCCTCATATGGTGACCCCTGGTTCTGGACACACCCACCATCGGGAACATCCTCCCTGCATCTACCCTGTCTAGTCCTGTTAGAATTTTATAAGTCTCTCTGATATCCCTCCCTTTTTCATCTGAACTCTAGCGAAAACAATCATAACCTCGTCAATCTCTCTACATACGTCAGACCCACCATCCCCGGAATCAAGACCACTCACCACCTCTGTCGTAATCTCATTTTATAAAATAAAGGACAAAATGTACATCTTAAAGCCCTAGTATCATCGCACCTGTAGATGACTCCTTGCTGCTCAACATTACACTTGTGGCACAACGACCCATTGCTGTTCCCCATCAGTATTGTCTGGAATACTCATCTTTAGTACTCATGGGTTTTGCACTGTTGAGCCAGAGACGGATTCTTATCCATCTTGGTCCTTGCTCACATGATTTCTAGTTTGGTTGAAAGTGGTGCTATTAATTCAATGTTTCATTTACTTTGTAAAAATAAGCATATTTCTGTGAAATAAACTTTTCAACCCATCAAGGCTTCTCTTGCAGCATTTTCAACAACTATGATTTCCACCACCGAGAAGGACAAGAACGCAATGATCCACGTCTTCTGGTCTCTTGATTGTCAGGTATTGGATGTACAACCTGGCCTAGTGGTATATGGACTGTTAATCCAGAGAACCAGGTAATATTTTTGGGACCCGGGTTTGAATCCCATCACAGCTGATGGTGGAATTTGAATTCAATAAAAATAAATCTGGAGTTAAGAGTAATGATGGTCATGAATCCATTGTTGATTGTAGGAAAAAACCCATCTGGTTTACTAATGTCCGCTAGGGAAAGAAACTGCCATTCTTACTTGGTCTTGCCTATGTGTGACTCCAGACCCACAGCAATTCAGTTGGCTTTTAACCACCTCCAGGTAAGGAAGGGCAATAAATGCAGGCCTAACCAGTGACGCCCTCATCCTATGAATACATTTTTAAAAACATGAGTGATAGGACTCTGCAGAAGTCTGAATAAGAGTCGAAGACTTCAGAAAGTTTCCTCATCTGCATGGCTATCATGGAAATGTGAGACAGAAAAATCTTAGTATAACTCCTGGATAACTCGCAACTATACACTCCCAACATCCCAACACCCTGTGAAACACACTCTCTCTTAGTCTGACCTCACTAGCCACCACCATCCGATTCCCTCCCTGATACTGCATCTCCCCGCCGATACTCAAACTGCCCACTGTCTCAACCTTGTCCGAATTTCTGCTTCTCCGATCCAAGCTGACCATCCCCACAAACAGGCTCTTTCTCTAAACGCTTTGACTCACCTGACCTGAACTGATGAATCCACACCACCTGAATCCCAGCTGATAACCGAAGTTTACCCAACTTGATAGCTCCCCATGCCCTGAGATGATCTTATTCGCCTCCACCATTCAAAATCCACCCATAATTTTCTGAAGAAGAGTCTCACCAGAGCCAATAAGTTAATTCTGTTTCTCTCTTTCCCCACATGCGGCCAGACCTGCTGAGTTCTCAGAATATGGCAGCTAATGCTGTAAGAAAAGAGGTGTGGCTTTTCACTTTGATAACCCAGTGTTACAACGAAGTAGTTCAATGGAAGACTGCTTAACATTTGGAAAGAAGCTGGGTCTGAAGATCTGGACAGAAATGCAGAGCTCCATCAGGGAACAAAACAGTTTAAACAGAATGGCAATCCAATGCTGATTGCCCCTGGTTGAAGATCTGGGCATACAATTTCCAACTTTCCTTCCATACCAATAACCATCCAAACCTGAGCTGTTCATACATCACTGTTTATTTATTGCTGCTGTATCAAAATCCTAGCAGTCTCTGCCCACTTATACTGTAGGACTGCCAAAGTACAAGATTAAGGGCCTACATCACCCTTTCAAAAGTCATAGGGCACTGGCCGACAAATGCTAGTTTTGTCAGAAGCAACTATATTCCAAAGATTAATTGAACAATTATCATTTTAAATTTGCATCAGCAATGCATGGATAATAACGTTCATACAACTATAAAGTTGTTTGGTCATGTCATCATAATAATATATTTACATTTTTTATTCAGAGTTTGAATTGAATCAGAATTAAATTACATTTTGTTATCATACGTACTCTCGCCGTTCCCTGAAATTCTCGACGGTTTGGAACATGACTTGTGACAGTCTCCCATTCAACTCCCAGTTCCTCATAAATATGCAAATCTTTTGCCTATCTCAGATTTTATTCCCCTCTACAATCTATAGTACTTTGAAATCCAAGCGTTATCATCACTTAATTATTATTTCCTAACTTACCTTTTATTTCCTCTTTTCAAAATTGCTGACATTCTGCAATGCGATAACACTTTACAGTTCATCTTTGGATCCTAATTAAAAAAAGATTATACCTCCAGATAAAACTCTAAGTCATGAATTTTTCATCACTAAAGTTATGTAATACATAGTTTAAAAGAAAATTGTAATGTAATGAAGTATCACTAATAATCTGACCAAACTATTGCAGATCCAAAAATATAGTGTAATACTTAAGTGTTTTTGCAAATTATTCATGCGTTGACAAAAGCTCATCCTTGTTTGTTTCAGAAAGACATCTACCCACTCTAAGTTAAGTGAAAAGAAACTTAGAAGTTAAATATCACGGAGCTGATTTCACAATTTAAAGCTACTCATCAAAATCAATTATATAAGTCTTCTATTTCAAAATTAAAGTTATTTTAACAAATGGAATAATTCTGAAGCAATACCTATAAACTTCAACTTTTCTCCTACTTCACCTGACTCTCTGTGTTTAACATAAACTGCTGTTTATGCTTGGCAATGAAACTTCTTTAAGTTCAATGACAAGATACCAGTTCTGATTGCATTGTGTCTAAAAGGTATTGGCTATTGTTCTATAAAGGTAAGAAGGATATAGGATTTAATTAATTAATCTCATTTGGCAATTCACATAGCAGAACTATTGGACTATGTAGTGTGTTCCGTACAGCAACATTAAAGGAATTGTTTTATTTGTGTATACGTTTGGAAAATTTCCAAAGCTGGAAAAAGTCATGGACAAGCACAATTGACTGGGGACATCAAAATATGCATAAAATATGACAAAGCTTGGTCATGTATTTCACAAGAAACTAGTTTAAAATCGTGTAAAACTGGGAACGGTCAACATGATCTTTGAAAATGGTCATTAAGAATGAATAATTTACTCTGTCTCCAGTGACAAATTTAAATGCGTAGTTCAACCTTCTTCAGTGTCAATTTGGAGAGCTCAAATATTGTCCCTGAAGGGTGAAAGCCACAATAAGCCCTTGAAATGGGAAAAGTTCTTACTGATTAATTAATAGCTGTTTGCCAACATGTCATTTTACTTTTCTGCTGTGTTAATAATGGGGATTCTAACAACTGCAAAATTTGGTGATCTTTTCAGTTTCCCAAACTGATGTGACCCTTTTTTTCATGTCTCAGGATTTGGATTACCCTGGTGAAAATATTGGAGGGTACAGGAGTTGATGAATGTGATGGGGTTGGGATTGGTTTCAGTACTAGTGGCACATGTGAAAGGAATTGAGAGTTTCCTCCTATCTTTCCCTCCAGTCACTACAGCTCCATCTCTCCCTCACTTTTCAAACACCACACCCCCTCCATCTCCTCCTATTTTACTGCCACCCTTCTCTCATCTCATCCAAGGCAGGGAGAATGATAATCCACCTCACCATGCCAGACTATCATGAGTAGATTTTGGTTTCAGTGAGGTGTTAATTTCACCATACCCTCCAGCAGAAAAATGTGTGAGTGTTTTAAAGAGGTCAGGAATTAGAATGAATTCCACTTTTGCTACTTTTGAACTTGCCTGGGGACTCAGAGTTTGGGAACCCTTGTTTTCGATATGAACAGATACATTAAATATGCATAAAGGATGTAAATAGCCCTAAAACTGCAAGGCAAAATGACAATTTTAAATGGACAAGTATAGAAACAAATAACAAGTCTAGAGGAGGTGTAAGTGGCAGTGGCGGATTTATCATGAGCAACTGATATCTGTGTAAATAGTGAGGATCTAAACCTGTTAAATATACTGTTGAGACCAAAAGATAGTGAAGTACCCAGGTTCAGGTTCCCTTAACCTTCATTTGAATAGTACGGGAGACCTTGGACATAGTGGTCAGTTTGGAAGACAAGTAATGGGCTTGAAGTCCTACAGAGGGAATGTTTTACTCTTAGGGTTGGATAGGGGAAGTGGCATCAGGGAGGGTAGGAAGGTTAAAGGTTTAAAAACAAATAGGAACCTGATCCCAACCAACATAATGCACAAACTTCCACTTTTAACAGAGACAGGAGTCAAAGGCTGGTGACTGACTAGCTGAAAGGAGGCAGGTTCCAAGTTTAAATACTGTAATGAATTGACACGCTTCACATTTTGTCTCTATCCTAAAATTAATATGAGCTGGTCAGGTATTCCTGGATACAACATAGAAGACTTCTGGAAGGTAGGATTAGGCTGGATCACTCTTCCGTGTTTGGACAGATGGGATGAATGGTTTTCTCCTGTGAATGATTAATAATTTGACGGATCCATACTGTGTTTAAATGCAGTAGTACTTTTAAAATACTGATTAAATTCCTCAAGATAAATAACAATGGAAGGCCACACAGGGAATACATTCTCAATGTTGTATCAAGGAACTAGGGATGTCATGTGGTGCAGCTTTTCATTGGCTAATAAAGCTAGTTTACAGGAAGCATCTAAAATGCCCATTTCAAGGACCCAACCAAAATGAAATTCTGAAAACGAACATTACAGCTCAGATCTTCTGGACTCTGACCATTGGAGATAGGATATATGATCCAAGATTTACTGTAAGACCCTTTGATTCACTGACCACTTTGAAAATTGCCAGTGGAGGATGATTCAATGGGACCTTAATATCCTTTGAATTAGTGTCAGACACTACAGAATGTTCGAGCGTAATTACTTGAATAACTACACAGGAAATGTGTGACAGATAGTCCAAATCCAACTGCTATATGTTTAAGCCCCTATCTTTCCTCATGATCCCCAAAACTACACTCCCGTTCCCAAATGCATCCCAGCCATGGCTCCCCTAATGCTTTTCCTTTTGATGCTCAATTTCAAATGATTCCAGATTCTCCCAACTCCTCTCTGACCCCTACCTCTTCACTGATGCCATGACTCCACACATGAACAAAAACAAATTTGCTGGAAAAACATCCATGAAGGAGAAAACAGAGTTAACGTTTCAGGTCCGGTGACCCTTCCTCAGAACTTCCTCCATACATGAATCCCTGCCATAACCTCTGCTACCTGTCACCCCACTAACCCCCAAACTGAATCTGGCTGGCCTCAACCTGAAAACCCGTCCTGGCCCACATGACCATCCAGCTACCACCCCACCCGCTTACATAGCTGCTACACTGCCCACCTGTCACCCCAATCTACTTGTCACATTATCTACTTATCTCATCCACCCTGCCCACTTACACTGCTACACTCTCACCTATTCACTTATCAACTAACACACTAGAAAGTTGTTAAATGCCTCAATGCTCCTCCGTTTAATTGAATGAAAACTTATGAGAATATGGCAGCTCGTGTCACAAGAAGGTGGCATGGCTGTCTTCACATGACGATCCAATGTTATGAGGAAGCAGGTTGATTTCAGGTACACTCCAAGGAGTTGGCATAGGAAGACCTGGTAAGAAATGAAGAGTTTGCTGGTGACCCAAAAAGGTTGAGTGTGGAATGGCAATCCAACAGTCATTGTCACTGTTGAAAAGATTTGAACCGATGTACTTCATTTTTTTCCTGACTTTATTTCTCTGTTCCCATTTCATCCACAAGGACGAAAGTTAATCCCACAGAACTCAATGTGGAATTACAAGTGCTAGATTAACATAAGATAAGACAGAGCATAAACTGCTGTATTTCCAGCTTTAAGGATGTCTTTCTTTGGCTTATTTAATTATATTACATCCATCAGTTGTTTCTTCTTACTTCTTTTGATGCCCTCTTCTAGTTTCTCTGTGGTCAATGTTTCACTATCGTGTTTGTTTTGATAACTATTATTATCAAATTGGCATGTGTCCCTATCTAGTGAAGTTGTTCTGATCTTGTATTTGCTTGACATTGCTGGAAACAGCACTGTAACGATGAAGTTTGAGAAACAAAAGTATGCTGCTCTAACATTATGTCATTCAGAGGATCATCACATCACCCAAGCTAGGAAACTAATTATGATGAAGCCTTAATATAGACACAGATGACAGTTTTGGATGATCTCAAGGTTACAGATGGAAAAGCTAGTAAAACATCAGTAGTACCAGAAAATGAACTACTGGTCAGACTGGTCCCCAATTCTGAAATACACAAGATGAGTCAGACAAGTATGCCTTGTTTACCAGTTGCTGATTTTTACTTCTGGAATGGGATGGTAGCCAGGAATGCATTGAAATTGTCCAGTCTGGAGTTGACAACGTCAATATCAGTGGAACTGTGGTAGGGATGGAATTAGGCAATGTCTTGAAATAGGAAAGTGGAAATAGGTAATCCTAGTGATAGTGCAGGTAGTGTGCGACAGAAATATTTCATGGCTAAAGTTATGAATTAAATAACGTGCTATCTGTTGTGATAGTGTATTTGTTGGTATGTCAAATATAATAGTTTAAATAATTTAATTTATTTTTCTGTTAACTTGTGTGTTATCGTAGGTATTGATGCAGTTCACTTCTCTTCCACAGCCATTAAGCACATGTGAGCTGAAGCAAAAAAAATGGTTTCATTAAAGCTGAGTTCAACCTTGATGCCTGTCCTTCAGCTTTGTTTGTATTTATCACAAAAGAGATATTACAACATTATACCAGTGATATTGAGTTGGCAGCACTTATCAGCAGAAATCCTACCTGAAACAGTGCAACTGGATCTTATCTCTCACGCCAGGAGTGCAACAGATATTCAAAGTGATTTGGGCACACTCTCAGTTCTGCCCTGAAATTGCAAGACAAAAACTTTATGGCAGTTTCAACCGTAGAGATGAGTATTTTGGCATGGATTTCTTCTACTATTGCCACACTTTACATGCCAATACTAGAACTGCCTGTCAGTTCAAAGCCTTCATTACTACAACATAGCTCAGGACATGGCTCTGGAAAATTCTGCAAATAATTTCAGGTTAATGCAACAATTACAGTAAGGTTTGCTCTGCATGGGAGAAAAAAAAATACAAGGTGAAGGCATTGACAGGCAGATTTCCAGAGACGGACTTAAAGCATCAGATGTCCCAGGTTAATTTAAACTGTTTAAACAGAAAATTAAACTATCTTCTCTGGACAAAAAGGGAGTTGATGCAGCAAGCCTGTCTGTAAAAATTCGGATCATCAAATGAAACAAAAGATTAGTTGAATTAATATCTCTGGTTTATTAGATGCTGAGCCGATGGATTCATCAAAGTTATGTGTAACTTTAGAAAATCAGATTTGTATTAAAACCAGTTGTGGAGTACACCTCGGGACAGAAAACAGATGACCTCTTCAATGGCTTGGTGACTCAATGTAGAGCAAGAGGAGAAGGATGCAACTTCTTTGATGGTGAAATTTCAGAATAAACTATATATGGTGTTGGTATTCACCATTTTTACTGAGGTATTCCAGAAAGACCTCCTGGAAAAGACAAAATGATACAACACAGAGGGCATTCTACAGGATATACACAGCAACACAAGGTAACTGCTTCTCCTCCCAAGGAGTCTTAGTTTCATGACTATCCTATTATTGATCCCAACCGCCTTTTTAACTTGTCAATTTTGCAATAGCAGCTGGCTCAGGGATCAGCACTAACTATCTGAACCACATCCACTGAAACAATCAACAGCTGTAACTCTAAGTTGCAAAAGAAGAGCCTCTGACGTGTAAAAGGCGGCCACCAACTTGCTTTTGTTCTCTTTGAAAGTAGAAACCGTCTTTCAACAAAGCAGTGAAACCGAAATCATTGGTTGAACAAAGTTTCCTAAGAAAAAAACGTCAAAGGGATTTTTAAAGAGAAGAAACTGCTGAAAACACTTTGACTACTGTCTAACCAATCAATATAACACCAGTAAGAAATTTCAGACTGCTCATTCCAGCTTTGAACTTTTGGATTCTCTCTTAACAGCAAGAAACAAAAACAGATATGCTGGAAAAGCTCAGCAGGGCTGGCAGCATCTGTGAAGAGTAATTAGAGTTAATGTTTTGAATTTGGTGGCCCTTCCTCAAAACGTCACCGGACCTGAATGATAACTCTGTTTTTTCTTCACAGATGCTGCCAGACCTGCTAAGCTTTTCCAGCAAATACAACTTCTGTTCCAAATATACGGTATCCACATTTCTTTCAATGTTTAACAGCAAGGACATTGTTAAACTGGTTTCCTTTGGATTTCTTTTATAATTGAGTTTTCTTCTTAAATGTTTTAAGTATGCCTGTGTTTCAAGAATTTCTGTGCCTAAGAATATGAAAAAAATCTTACTGTTGGTTTAGCTTTATCACAATATTGTGTGGTCTTTGCAAAGTCAGACCCCATAAACAAAGGGAGCATTAAAATAGGGGAGATTTTAAATAGAAATCTACTTATGGAAATTGGTGAGAACAGGGAGACAGGATTAGTTCAAAATGTGCAACCTGTCTGAACAGCAGATAAGAAACCTTTTGGAGACCAGAATTTGCAAGCCTTAGCATCCGGGGTGTTCATTGGGACAATATCCAAATAGATGGAAAATGCAGACTTTGCACAAACCATGTGGATGCCCTTATAGGCAGACAGGTAGGCTTAAAGTGTACTGGGACAAACTTTGCAGATGCTACAACAGAAACACAAGGAACAACCAGGGCAGGCAGCAATGGCAGTTCTGAAATATGTCATCTAGAGGTGAAGGGAGATATGATGCTTCGATGCATCTCCCAAAAGCATAGACCCAACCCACAGCACAGACTCAAGAAGATGAGCAGTGCAGACTGGAGGCCAACATGAACTCAGCCGCTTCGTCCTCTCTGTTTGGAAGGACTATAATTCTGAACGTTTGCTTTTTTAATTCTTCTAATTTATTCTTAAGATTTTGTACCCAAGATGGCACCACAAATGGTGAATTTGTAAACTTTTCACAGTATTCATGTCAGTACAACAAATCTAATTCTAATTCTAATTCCCAAAAAGGGTGAGCACCTGACCAAATTGGAGGCAGTGGGTTGAGGTGAAGATATGAATAGGAACAGTTATATCAGATGATCAGTTTAATGAAACAGGGCCATTTTGTTAACAAAACTACATCATTGAGATACTTAGATTATATTCCCAAATAAGGATAGATGGCATTGACTGACAGCGAAGATTCAAAAAAAAAGTGCCAACACCTTATCAACCCATATTCTCAAGGGCATGTACCATGAAGCATGGAGCTGTTTGATTCATTCCACATGCACAAAACTTTCTACACACAATGGCTCAATTATAAAGTGTCTGTGTTCTGGAATGCAGGTACAAAAGTCAACAGGACCTACTCAAATATTCTATGCAATGGATGAACAGGATTGTCATAGCAGTGTGAATTAGATGAAGTACCACAGAAGTCAAAATGGGTGCACACCCATTGCATCAGGACAGAAAAGACCTGAAGACATCAAAAGATCTTAAGATATAGGCGCAGAAATAGGCCATTCATCCCATCGAGTTTGTTCCACCATTCAATGAGATCATGGCTGATCTGATAACCCTCAACTCCACTTTCCTGCCTTTTCGCCATAACCTTGATTCCTTTACTGATTAAAAATCTGCCTATCTCAAAGTTGAATATGTTTAATGACTCACCCTCAACAGTTCTCTCTAAGAATCAATTTCACAGATTCACTACCCTGTGAGAGAAAGAATTCCTCTTTATCTGTGTCTTAAATGTGCAACCTTTATTCTGGGATTATGTCCTGAACATTGACTCTCCCACAAGAGGAAACAATTTCTCCAAATTTACTCTGTCTAGCCCCCTAAGAATTTATAATTTTAAATAAGGTCTCCTCTTATTTTTCTAAACTCTGCTGAATACAACCCAAACTACTCAACCTCTACTCATAAGGCAAATTCTCCTCACGCAGGATCAGCTAAGTGAACCTTCGCTGGACTGCCTCTCATGACAATATGTCTCTCCTTAAATAAAGAGCCCAAAACTGTTTACAGTATCTCAAATCTTGTCTTATGAGTGCCTTGTATAATGTTAGTAAGAATTTCCTACTTTTATACTCCATTCCCTTTTCATTCTCTGAACATTGTTGTTGGAATGCCTGCGGAATGAAAAATATTATCTACATCAAGATGAAATTGGTATAATCAACGGCGTATTCTTCAAAGGATACCAAGTACTCATTCTGGTGACATTTAGACCTGACATATTTGATCACAAGGCACAGATGGGAATAAAGAGAATAAGAAGACTTGCTTATGCATCATTATTCTGGCTCAACTTCAACAGGGAGAACAAACAGATTAAGATTGTGATGCATGCCAAGGACAATAAGACAACAGAAAGAACCCCTCCAGCTGCATGATACGCCATCATTTCCATGGACCAAGATAGGGTCAATTATGTTCACTGCAGGGAGAAAAGATTTTGTGCTATACACTTAACATCACTCCAGTTTCTCAGAAGCTTCAGGCTATGGATCAAATGCAGTAGCAGATAGCACTGATAGTGTATTTAGTATTTTTGGTGTACATATGGAAGTGGATTTGACAATGGCCCACAATATGAGAAAACAGTTCCAGGATATGTATAAATGTTCCATCAGCCACACCACCATCATTGCCCTGATATCATTGCTCACATGCAATAGCTGATCAGGTTGGTCAAATCACTGATCAAAATATTGACCTTACCTGCAGAGATTCTGTTTGTTCGACTGGAGAGAATTACAACTGAGTTGTCATGCCACCAAATCATCCTTGATCACTGACTGGTTATATTACAGACAACATAACAAGACATACACATGGGTGCAGAAATAGTGCTGCTATACATTGGTCAGAAGATGACAGTCTTACAAATATATAACAGACGTGGCTCCCAGTAGGGGAGTCCAAGGTTTTCAAAGAACAAAGGTCACAGTTCCACTGATGGGCTGTCAAGCATATCTCCTTTGGGATATGGTTATCTTCCCAGAGATGGTTGACAGCATGGCTGAAGTATGTAATGGCAACACCTTTAATTATGTAGAAATCCAACCTGAAATGATCGGCCATGACCTCGGAGAGTGTTTCATTTCATGAAGGCTGTCAAACACAATAGATCTGGTATTAGTGTCAAGCACTCAGACAGGTTCATCCATTTTATGTAAAATAGTTGAATGGAAACTTTACGAAAATAGAACTCATTCCAGCACAACGAAAAAGAACCGCAAAAATATGAGGTGATAACATCAAATGGCACTGTATTTCAAAAGAATACAAGACCTCTCTTCGAAACTTCACAAGCTGACTTAACAGGTGAATCAACATACATGTTACAGATGTAGAGATAACAAGTAACATTGATAACTGAGGGCAATCTTCTCGGACATGATCTTCAAGAAGAGAGGATGAATCACACATCACTGATGCATGGTCTGGTCAAGTCAGCTGAAAACCAATACAGTTCTAATCATAGACAACACCTTGGAATGGAATGGTGGGAATGGTCAAAATCGTCTTGTTACAGTTGAATGTTTTCTGCATACACTATCATAATTGCCAGAGGTCTTATATTCCATATTCAAATGTTCATTCGAATGGTATTGTAACATATATCTGGGGTTGATTAACTCAGTTAACTGAGTAGCTGGTTTGCGACGCAGATAAATACTAATAGTGTGGGTGCAATTCTCAAATCAGCTGAAGTTACCATGAATGTTCCACCTTCTCAACCTCACCCTTTATTCAAGGCATGGTTTTCCTTGGTTTAAACTGACCACTAGTCATCTCTCTCTTTAATGAGAGAGAGTGGGACTATGGGGACTTTACTGTTTTATACTATATAAGATTGTAGTTTCAGGGAAGAGAAAGTTGTGATAGTGTATTGTTTGTATGGGGAGTTGCTTTTCTATTATTTCATAGTTATGGATGTCACTACAAGACCAGCAGTCATTGCCCATCCATAACCACTCTTGAACTGAGAGGCTTGTTAGGCCATTGCAGAGGGCAGTTACAAATTAGCGTTAACCACATTACTATAGTTCTGGAATCACACGTAGGCTAGACTGGGAAGGACTGGCAGATTTTCTCTCCTAAAAGTTATCAATAAGTCAGACAAATTTTTATATCAATGATAGTTGCCATTTTTCTTATTTAAATTAAAGTCAAATCCACCAACTACCATGGTAGGATATCGACTGCATTCCACAGAGTATTATCATGGATTAATAATTCAATGTTATTACCACTATGCCATCATCTTCCCAGTGACCACATATAAAATGAAGCAATAACAGGTCTCTGTTAAAGGCCTGTATCCAACTTATTTCACAGCTCTTCAGCATCATTGGTTTTAATCTAGGAATAGATACTGCAAAATCACACTTATTGAATCCTCAATTTCCGAGCATAGGATTACCACAGCTATTTTCTTTCTTTTCCTACGTAGCATTTTAAGGCAGTGTGATTTGCAGATTTCTTTTGTTTTTAGAATGGTCACTTGGTGACTAACATAATCTACCAGCTTTTCCTACATTACTTTCAGATGATGGATTTCACATCTATTAACCAGTCTATCTAGGGTCTAGGCCTGAAATGTCAAGCTTTCCTGCTCCTACGATGCTGCTTGGCCTGCTGTGTTCGCCCAGCTCCACACCTTGTTATCTCGGATTCTCCAGCATCTGGAGTTCCTATTATCTAGAGGCATGGCCAGGTTTGAACTGACACTAAATAAAAACCGAAAGAACTGAGCATGCTGTAAATCAGGAACAAAAACAGAAGTTGCTGGAAAAGGTCAGCAGGTCTGGCAGCATCTGTGAAGAAAAAATCAGAGTTAATATTAACTCTTTGAACTGACACTCTTGTTCTGATTACTACTAATGTCAATCCAGGCAAAGACTCTAACCATACTTGCGCAATCTACACGATTACAGATAGAAGCTGATAACCTTTGGGTCTTTGACCACAACAAAAGTGACAGAATTGGTCTACTGGAAACCTGTAACACAGGGGTTACTTCAAATAATTGACATGATGTGGAGGTGCAGGCGTTGGACTGTGGTGGACAAGGTCAGAAATCACACGATAGCAGGTTATAGTAGATCCCTTTCAAATTCCTTTCAAGCCATGGACCTGAGAGAAGTAAAATGTAAAGAAGAGGTGACATTTTAGGTTAGACAATGCATGTTAGGCTTGAAGCCTTGTTTGAAATCTGTTTGTGTTTTAGTTCGGAGTCAGTCCGGTTTTATTTCTGAAGTAGTAATTTATAAAATGCCACATTGACTGATTGTCTATAAATTGTGTGCTTTTTGAACAAAATAGAATGTATCTGCAAATACAAGTTCTCTCAGGACAGTGATTTGTAAGGAATTTGGGGATTTACACATACATATTTATCAATTAAAACCTTTTAACTGATTAAAAATTTAACAGCATCACAGGTTTGTTCAGTACATCCGGATCAGTGTTGTGAGCCTTTGATCTTTTACTTATAAATTCTGTGTCTGACCCTACCTCTCTCACTAACACCTGAAGAAGGAGTGAGGCTCCAAAAGCTTGTGTTTTCAAATAAATCTGTTGGCCTATAACCTGGTGTTGTGTGATATCTGACCAAATAATTGAGCATAGCAGGACCTGGCAACAGTCAGAGCACAGTCTAGTGGCCAGCATATGGAAAAGTGACGCAAATTGTAACAGAGGCTGCCTACTCTGTGAAATCGTTGCAGATCATTCATTCCCAGCAGAAACATACTGCAAACCTACAGATTATGACTCGCTGAACATGTTTAAGTGTCAATAGAGAGCAGTAATTGTACAAAGAGTGAAGTTTACACTTTTGAATAATACTCTGTGCTTAGCATTTTGTCACCAGGGATTTTCTTTAATGTAGTCAGCCCTTGTTGCTGGATACACACACAACAGTAATCAATTGCACACTGATAAGGTGAAGCCATATTACTTGTCACAATTCAACCAATTTCAGTCTTTTCTTTTTCTTCTCCTTTTGGATTGTCCCATTTAATTGGGATTAGCGCAATTCTCCATCTCCTCCTGTCAGTCACCCATTCCTTTTTTAGTCCCACTCTATTTAATTATGTTACCACAGCTGGGCCTGTGCCTTTCTCTTCTTCATCAAAACCAAAGGAACCCTGCGGATGTTGTAAATCAGGAACAAAAACATAACTTGCTGAAAAAGCTCAGCAGGTCTGGCAGCATCTGTGAAGAGAAATCAAAGTTAGTGCTTCGGGTCTGGTGACCCTTCCTCAGAACTGATGTCAGTTTATGTGCAGAAGACAGGCTGGGAGGAGTGGATAGGGAGTAAATGATAGGTGGGGATAGAGCCTAAAGAGACACAAGAACAATTGGACAGATAAAAGAGATGATAACGATCTGGCTAGGAGGATGAATGGTTGTTAATGGGGACCGTTAGTGACTCACAACAGGTAGTGTGTAAAGGCAGGCTATGTGATAACAAGGCCTGGTGTGTGAGGTAAGGGGCTAGCAAATGGTAGAATTCAGCCCCAAAATTATTGAACTTGATATTGAATCCTGAGGGTTGCAGGGTCCCAAAGCAGAAAATGAGGTGTTGTTCCTCCAGCTTGCATTGAGCTTCATTTGAACACCGCAACAGGGCTGAGACAGAGATTTTGGCCAGGGAACAGGGTGGTGCGTTAAAGTGGCAGGCAACTGGAAGCTCAGGGTCTCTTTTGCAAGCAGAATGTAGATGTTCTGTGAAGTGGTCAAGCAGTTTATGCTTTGTTTCCCCAATGTAGAGGAGACCACATTGTGAGCAGCGAATGCCGTAGACTAGATTCTGGGAAGTGCAGATGAAGTGTTGCTTCACCTGTAAGGTATGTTTGAGCCCTTGGATACTAGCTTCTGGTTGCCTGCTACTCAAATCCATTAAGGGGTAAATAAAAACTGAAAGAACCACAGATGCTGTAAATCAGGAACAAAAACAGAAGTTGCTAGAAAAGTTCAGCAGGTCTGGCAGCATCAATGAAGAAAAAATCAGAGTTAATGTTTTGTGTCCAGTGACCCTTCCTCAGAACTCAGATCCTGCCAGAGCTGCTGAACATTTCCAGCAAGTTCTGTTTTTGTTCCATTGAGTGGTAGTCTTGCATTCATGAGTAATTTGGTAATTTGCACTTGGACGTTTTACTCCTTATATAAAATTGTCAGAAATCAGATTATTTGCAATTGAAAGAGTGCTGGCTTTCAACTGAGAGAAGATGGCAAAACGATGGGCAGTCTGTGGCATTTGTGCAACCACATTGAGTGGTCGAAGAGTACTTCCCAGGTAAGGGGATTTTTGTGTTTCATTTTGAGATAATAATTTCAAATCGTTCAGATATGTGTAGCAAGAACTATTTTAAATATGTATCTAAACATGTAACTAAAAGCAAAACTTTGGAATTGTTTGTGGAACATCATTTTTGTAACAGAACGTCTGCTGATACTAAAGATCCAATAATAAATTCCAACCAATAAACTATGAACATTTCAAAATGTGTATATGCATGCATAATATAAAGATGATTTTTACAAGTTAAAAAATTCTACTTTATCAAAGAGTTCTTTTTCACCAATAATATTTTTCACATTAATTTTCTTTTAAGGGTTTACGTTTTTATAATTCTTTATTTCAATTTAACTTAGAAATTTCACTGCTACTGCGGATGCTTCTGGGTGTCAACAAATGCAGACATGTTGTAAAGAACCTCATGAATGTTTATAGTTAGGCACAGCTGTCATATCGATGCAACCATTAATAGCTTCTGTTCATATACATTTATTGGAAAGAACTTGTGTGTATCAAACACTTTTTAATCGACTAAATGCCAATGATTTAAAGTGAATGAAGTACTTTTGAGCTGCAATGTTGTGATATGGAAACTGTGATTTTTAAAGGTCTGATGAAACAGTCCATGTTATTATTGCTATGCTTGTTGGCACATGGGTAGCACTTGTGAATATGCTGAAATAGTCATGCAAGCAATCACATTTGGTGCTATAGTGTGGAACTGTTCAGAATCTGAAGCCTCAGTACAATGCCTATTATTTTACCTTCACAGCAATTGAAGGATATTTATAAATGTCCACCTTTCCAATAATCTGCAAAGAGAATTGATACTTCCAAATTAAGAATTTATCTCATATTACATTATTACAGCCATAAGGCTTAGTGTGCTACGTAATTGTACAAACCCTGAAAATCTATTCTCAGTTGACTTATCCCAGATAGATAGGCAAATATGAATCTTGCAGTTGGTAGCAATGCTTTGGACCTCCTGCTTCTGATTGCTGCGCCATGATCCCTGCAATGAACTAAATGTTGGTGAGAAAACCATCTGACTTTCAAAGCTCCTCAGCTTGAGCAGGTAACTGAAACTGGGAACATCATTTGCCCTTGGGTGATAGAAGATTCTGGCCAGTGAAGCTCCATACAACAAATGTGCATGCCTTAACATTTATCTTCTGTAAAATACACCTATCATGTTGTAAACTCACTAATGAAGCACAAACTTTGAAAGCGAAAAGCAAACAAATAAACTGCTCAAATTTAGGTCAGCTAAAATATTCAGTTTAGATATTCAGTATTTGGTCTTAAGCTTGTATACTATTGTTATTGAATCCCCTGCGATTAGTAAGACACAGATGCCTCCATCAGATGGAGTAATTATGAGGCACATAACTTGTCTTTTTAAATAACCCATAAATAAATTTACATTAAATGGTGGATGTTCTTGTATTTAGTTGAAGAACTGCTGTTGGTTAGTTTTACGACTGAAACTCTGCACTTTGACCGGACTAAAAGCAACTCATCATTTCAAAAGATCTTGTGTTAGTCTCTTTTATATTAAAACTTCATTGAGATGTAATTGTCAGCTTCTCCTAGTATTGCTGGTAAATTGATTGCGTGTGGGCAGTCATCACTTTCACAGGAAATAAATTTCCTGTCAGCTTGAATGGCAAGCGCAGGGTCAGCGAGCTGGGCCACCTCTCTGATAACAGCTTTATGATAGCTTTTTGTGAGGAAAGGTTTCACAATAAATCTTTGTCCTTTTATAGAAATAAGGAGAAAAAAATGAGATGCTGACTATAGATCGATAGAACTAGAAATGGCAAGAATATTCATCATATCTGACAGGATAAAATAGAAACAGGGACTTGAAACAATGACAAAATCCAACTATGAGTTGGAAGAAAATTGAACAGTGCTGATAGAATAATAATGGAAAGCTTGGACTTCTATGGAGCTACTTTAGGTTTTCAGCGTCAGCTGAGCTATTTATTCTGCACAATTCACTAAACACAAGAAATTTCAGACAGAGTGGCCCATGATTGTTTATAAACTTAGCCACTTAAAGTATACTTTTAGCAACGTGGGCCCTATTACAGTGAGACATAGTGGTATTGTCACTGGACGATAATTCAAAACCCCAGACAATGCTCTGCTTCTTTGATTTGAATCCCACTATGGCAATTTGCATTTGAAAGAATTTGGAATTGAAAGTTTAATGATAACTATGAGACAATTGTTGATTGCCATAAGATTTTCTCTTGTTCATGAATGCGCTTTAGGGATGGAAATCAGCCATTCTTACCTTGCCTGGGCTACATATGATTCAACTCACATACATAAATGAAGTTGACTCTTCACTGCCCTCTGAAATGGCCTAGCAATGGATTCAGCTGTATTGAACTGCTACAGCCTCAAAAAAGAAATGAAACCAGATTCATCCTTTGACATCAACCTGGGCACCAGAACAACAATGACAACCATAGTCCATTGAGCCTACAAAGTCCTCCTTACTAAAATCAAGGGGCTAGTGCCAAATTAAGAGAGACGTCTCACAGACAAGTCCTTTATTATTGCTGGGGCCAACTCCTGGCAGTCTCTCAATAATAGCTTCGAGCAGCAATTAGGGATGGTCAATAAATCATGGCCCAGGCAGTGAAGCCAACATCCCAAATGAGAAAAAGCCATTTTGCACATTTTTTTTGCAGTAGTTTGTAAGGTTAATGGTAATCCGGCATTAAGGTTGCATCCTGCATGCTTCATATCACAAGTGTGCATGAGTGCAGCTGAAGGTTTTTTCTAATTAAGGTTGAAACAGAGTGGGAGATCAGACCTACATGGAACTTGGGACCTAACTGAGGATAACAGTTTTCCAGTCCATTATCTACCCTGACTCAAAGAGGATATTGTTGGAGCAACAGCAGAGTGAAGTGAACTTGACGGCCCAGTCCTGGTGAAGAGTTCTGACCTGAAATGTCAAATTTCCTCCTCTTCTGATGCTGCCTGACCTGCTGTGTTCCTCCAGCTCCACACTGTATTGACCCCAACAGAAAACTCACTAGAATATGCCAAGGTTGATTACAGAGCATTGAGCTGCTTGGCAGGTAGTAAATTGTTTTGTCTGTTTTAAAGCTATTATTAAGGAAAGTTAAGAATTCTAACAACACTTCTTTAAAAAAAACTTCCTAAATTTAAACCAAGTAGAAAATTCGGAAAGTTACGAAATTGTCGACTACAGGTATGGCAGGGAAACTCAGTCTCACCTGTTCTACAGCTTGTAGTATATGGGAAATGTTAGATTTACCTGGCAGGCTGGATGAGCACATCAGCAGGAAGTGCCATCAGTTCGATGAACTGAACTGCTGGATTTTGGAGCCTGTATGTCTAGAGGCACTTTATTACATCTGTGAAGCTGAGAGTTACATGGACAGCAGCTTCAGGAAGTGTAGTCAGCTGATAATCTGTCACAAGAAGGCAAACAGGATAGCTGCAGAGCGTATCTCATTCAGGAACAGTTTTTCTTCTGTATTAGAAAAGGATGAGAATGGCAGGACCTCAGGGGAGTACAGTTAGAACCAGCTTGGGAGAAGAGAGAGATGAAGAGAGATGAATTTTGGGGGTACATGCAGTCATTTCCATGGCCACGTGACTCCAGAGTGGTTGCTTCCCTGAGACCAGAGTCAAGGATGTCACTTAATGGCTACCAGGTATTCTAAAGGTGCAGAGTAAATAGTCAGAAGTCACCAATTTCTCCCACATTGAGGACTTTAGGCAACTGACTGACAAGAGTCTCAAACTGTTTTGAGAGACTGCAGCCTTCAGCTGTAGATTGACTGCCATGTGTCAGAGTACTAGCCCCACACTGAGCACAATATAAAAAAAAAGTAAATCAAAGAACTGTGGATGCTGGAAATCATAACCAAAACTAAAAATTGCTGAAGAAACTCAGAAGGTCCAGCAGCATGTGTGGAGAGAAAGCAGAGTCGGGGTCAATTTTTCGAGTCCAGTGATCCTTCTTCAGAACTTCTTCTGTTTGAAAGATTAACTGTGAATTCTCTCCACATGCTGCTAGACCTGCTGAGTTTCTCCAGCAATTTCTGATTTTGTTTCTGACACAATATCAGCTGGCTCAACCCAGAAGAAACACTCCTATTCGGTAAGCCCTGGTGCCTGAAAAGGGTTGGGGGTGGGGGGTGGGTGGTGGGTGGTTACTCAGAGTAACAGCTTAAGCTGCTGTTGATGGCTGTGAAGATTTCCTCCAACCACTATAAAAAGAGTCTCCTTTACTTTGGGAAACTAATTGATAGCTGTGGGGGGCTGCAGTGATTAAACTCCATGTAACTAACTCCAAAATTATCAGTTGCGGTTCAATGACATGTCTACCTTTTCAGTTACTACTTTAGTCAAGGTACCATTCTGGTCACCCATCATATGCTTGGGGGAAATACTGTTCAGACTGCACAATGCGAATTGGGTGATCGGACATTGTTCACGATTTTCAAAGCAGTATTTCCACCAGACAAGGCCTCCTGAAACTCATAAGTCTTTTCAAACTGAATTGAAGTGTCCTTCAAAGAGCAATGACGGGAATTTTGTTTGATGTCCTTGTTTAGTTTAAAGAAAAGCTCATGACTTGGGAGCAAAAGTACTTTTTAAGCACAGTTTTTCACTGAAGATATTTGCACAGTACATTTTTCTCCATTATAAATAGTTTATAATTATGTGATTCATATGTCTTATTTGTACTGCATACAAACATTTTACAAGAATAGAATATCTAATTTACACGCATGTATTCTTACTGACCACAGAAAGCTCTTTGTTGCTTTTGGATGATTTCTAAAAGTTGTCATGATATAAAGGTAGAAGATAAATTCAGGCAGGTTGAAAAATGATCTGTTGTTCTGGACCATTTTTACATTCCAAGCAAAACTCATTTTACACTTTTATCAGGTTTTTCGATACTTCCTTGTAGTGCTCAATTTTGTTTTACACTTAATTGTATCATTTTTTACTATTGCAAATTTAAGTAGTCACATGAGCGTTGGTAAAGCTCCTAGTTTAGACGATTGGAAGAATTACAATTTTTCTATGGAGACCGGATTCAAACAGCAAAGAGAAGGAGATAAGAATCTTCTCATTCTGATCATTATTGGCAATCATGAATAAACTCAGTTGCAGTAGCTCAGTCCACTCCTCAGTGAATGTAAAATTATAGAATTAATGCTTATTTCCTGCTCCTAATTTAGCATTACATTGAACAAAAAGGTATTGCAAATTCTGTCTGCTTACCTGAGCAACTGGAAGTCAAACACTGGATTTCCCATTTGTATTAATCATTATTATTTCATCTAAGTGTTTGCATACAAAACCTTCATCATAACTAGTGTCCCCAGACATTAAACACAGCAAGCACAACAAATGCATGTGAAATAATTGAAAAGGGAAAATCAGATCACATGCTGCTGCACTGCAAGTTTGCAGATCTACATAATATGTTATGTTGAGCCATCTGCAGTATCCCTGAGCCAACGATACAACCAGGTATGGATTTTTGATCAACACTTAAGATAAGTCATGGCCATCATTCTTATCTAGGCAGCATTAGAAAATTTATAATGTTGACCCTCTTAGTAACCTGTTGTTGCAAGGTATCTTCTGAAGGTAATGCTTGTACATTTTTTTTTCCTGTCTGCCTATCCCCTCACTTTTTCTGTCATGATTGCCAGAGTAAGACACATTTTTCTCTGTTTCACAAATGAGAATGATGGCCCAGCCAGGGAACACAGACAAAAATAAGGATAGAAGGATTATGCATCTACAAGAAATTCACTTCATTTCTTGAAAGCTAGATGAAAATGTAAACTGTGAGGTGGAAAGAGCTAAGCTGCAAACGGTGCACATAGATTAAGTGAATGTAGATGGACTATAATGTAAGGAAGTGCAAGGTTATTCACTTTAGTGTAAGAACAGAAAAACAGAATAAATTCTAGATGTAATTGTATCAGAGATAAAAGGTACTGCAGATGCTGGAGAATCCGAGAC
>JAHRHZ010000049.1:25777655-25896548 GCA_024137785.1 Ginglymostoma cirratum
TGCGGGGACGGGGCGTGAGGGATGTGTTATGGGAAATGCGGGAGACACGGTCGAGGGCGTTCTCGACCACTGTAGGGGGGAAGTTGCGGTCCCTGAAGAATGAGGACATCTGAGATGTACGGGAGTGGAATGTCTCATCCTGGAAGCAGATGCGGCGGAGGCGAAGGAATTGGGAATAGAGGATGGCATTTTTGCAGGAAGGTGGGTGGGAGGAGGTGTATTCCAGATAGCTGTGGGAGTCAGTAGGCTTGAAATGGACATCGGTTTCTCGGTGGTTACCCGAGATGGAAACAGAGAGGTCCAGGAAGGAGAGAGAAGTGTTGGAGATAGTCCAAGTGAACTGCAGGTTGGGGTGGAAGGTGTTGGTGAAGTGGATGTACTGTTCGAGCTCCTCGTGGGAGCATGAGGCAGCGCCGATGCAGACATCAATGTAACGGAGGAAGAGGTGGGGAATAGGGCCAGTGTAGGTACGGAAGAGGGATTGTTCCACATAACCTTTAAAGAGGCAGGCATAGCTTGGGCCCATGCGGGTACCCATGGCCACCCCCTTTGTCTGTAGGAAGTGGGAGGAATAACAACCAAAAAAGATTCCCCCTCATCCTCACGTACCACCCCACCAACCTCCGGATCCAATGCATCATCCTCCAACACTCCCGCCATCTGCAATCCGACCCCACCACCAAACACATTTTTCCCTCCCCACCCTTATCTGCTTTCCAGAGGGACCACTCCCTCCGTGACTCCCTTGTCCACTCCACACTCCCCTCCAGCCCCACCACATCCAGCACTTTTCCCTGCAACTGCAGGAAGTGCTACACCTGCCCCCACACCTCCTCACTCACCCCAATCCCAGGCCCCAAGAAGACTTTCCACATCAGGCAGATGTTCACCTGCACATCTGTCAACGTGGTATACTGCATCCGCTGTACCCGTTGTGGCTTCCTCTACATCGGGGAAACCAAGCGCAGGCTTGGGGACCGCTTTGCAGAACACCTGCGCTCAGTTCGCAACAAACAACTGCACCTCCCAGTCGCGAACCATTTCAACTCCCCCTCCCATTCCTCAGACGACATGTCCATCCTGGGCCTCCTGCAATGCCACAGTGATGCCACCCGAAGGCTGCAGGAACAACAAATCATATTCAGCCTGGGAACCCTGCAGCCCAATGGTATCAATGTGGATTTCACAAGCTTCAAAATCTCCCCTTCCCCAACCGCATCCCAAAACCAGCCCAGCTCATCTCCACCTCCCTAACCTATTTTTCCTTTCACCTATCCCCTCCTCCCACCTCAAGCCCCAACCCCATCTCCTATCTACTAACATCATCCCGCCCCCTTGACCTGTCCGTCCTCCCTGGACTGACCTATCTCCTCCCTACCCCCCCACCTACACTCACCTTTCCTGGCTCCATCCCCACCTCTTCGACCTGTCTGCCTCCTCTCCACTTATCCTCTCCTCTATCCATCCTCTGTCTGCCTCCCCCTCTCTCCCTATTTATTTCAGAACCCTCTTCCCCTCCCCCATTTCTGATGAAGGGTCTAGGCCCGAAACGTCAAGTTTTCCTGCTCCTATGAAGCTGCTTGGCCTGCTGTGTTCATCCAGCCCCGTGATTTATAGCATTTATCTCTCATCTCGAGCTAATTTCGATCATACCTAAAATTTCCCCTTACAGTTCAGTCCAAATTTGTGCATTAAAACAGCTGATACTGTGTGTAAGACAACATTATCTGACATCTGGGAGGCTTCCAGCAAATGCTTGTACACAGGCTCTGATGTACAAGAGTCAGACAAGGAATTTGATAAGCACAGTGATAGATTAGCATCAAGGAGAATAGAATAGTCTGGCATCAACTTGACATGGGAATTTTGGTATTGCTGATAGCATAGTAGTGATGGTCAAGCCCAGGAGTGCATTTACAGACCAGACTCTAATTTGGTGTCTTTCAGCAGTGTATCAGCTTCCATTGCAGTGAAACCAGCATCCACTCAATGTCTAAATACTGCAGTGGAAGCTGGAGCTTGCTGTTATGATAACTCTCAATACTAATGTGTAAAAGAGTTTCCTTCACAAGTCTCCCACAATCTGACCTATAAGAGTTCTGCACCCTAAAGACCATTGACAGATATGGCCTCCTGCTCTGTCTGAGTCCTCCTTCCACCTCACCTCCACAAACCTCTCACAGTTTCTGTCACTCTGCACAGTGTCTCCTTGTTCTTACAGCTATTTTTAATGTTAAGAGGAAGCCCTAACATTCAATACATCTTTGAATGCAATTGCTTTGTGCACAAGGCTTTCAGTTACCAAAAAGAAGCAGTCACTGTAGAGTCACACCAAAGTCCAAGCATTTGCTGGAAGCTTTCCAGCTGCCAAACGATGTTGTGAAACATGCAGTGCCAGCTGTTTTAATGCACAAGTTTTAACCAAACTGTAAGGGGAAATATTGAGTATGGCATTCCCCTGAATGTATTCGCTAGGCCCTTAAAGAACATTCACACAAATGCAAGATCGTGGGGCTGGATGAACACAGCAGGCCAAGCAGCATCATAGGAGCAGGAAAACTTGACGTTTCAGGCCTAGACCCTTCATCGGAATTGGGGGAGGGGAAGAGGGTTCTGAAATAAATAGGGAGAGAGGGGGAGGCGGATAGAGGATGGATAGAGGAGAGGATACCTTTCTGATGAAGGGTCTAGGCCTGAAACGTCAAGTTTTCCTGTTCCTATGATGCTGCTTGGCCTGCTGTGTTCATCCAGCCCCACGATCTCGGATTCTCCAGCATCTGCAGTACCTTTTATCGCTTTCACACAAATGCAAGCAGGATCAACCACTTAATGTCATTTAGAAAGCCAGGTAGCAAACATGAAGGTGGTATATTCAAAGTTATGTAGTTTGCTTTTGGATGTATGGTGGTGAGTTCATGTAGAGGGAGTTGCAAAAGGTATGGGAGCCTCGATTCTGCAGGATGTTCAACACAGCAGACAAAGAAAAGCTGAACAGAGGGGAAGCTCTGCACAATGCCCTCTGCCTTCTTGGAGCCAAATTCTCCACAAACCTTGAGAGTGCCAGAAAATTACCAATGCCCCCAGCATTTTCATGTTCATCAGTATTCTCCTGTGTGCTGTCCCTTTGTGAAATTCTCATTAGTGTGCCCTGCATAGAATTCGCCTGAAACCTTGCCCTTTCTCCCTGACCAGGCTGTCCCACTGGTGCCTAGTGACTCAGCACAGGCAGATCCCAACTCTACACTAGCCTTTAAGGCAAAGTACAGTTCCAGTATCTGACAGTTTCATGTATCAGATTAAATGACTGGTCTATTTAGTCAC
Source organism: Ginglymostoma cirratum (assembly GCA_024137785.1). Taxonomy (NCBI): domain Eukaryota; kingdom Metazoa; phylum Chordata; class Chondrichthyes; order Orectolobiformes; family Ginglymostomatidae; genus Ginglymostoma; species Ginglymostoma cirratum. The sequence continues at coordinate 25,780,977 of JAHRHZ010000049.1, forward strand.
TGCTGTACTTTTGTTCCATCTTTTCCTCTTGGACCTGCTGTGGGTGTGCTCTTGGCTGAGTGAAAGTACAAATCAGAAATTGAAGGCTACAGAGAGGGAAGTCCATACAGTTGGAAAGCAAAAGTTTCATGGCCACATCATTCGACAATTACTTCAATCAAGAGCAAGAATGTATTATGGTATAAAACTACCATTACAGTAAACAGCAGCTTTGCAGTAGTTTGCTTAGATTAAATATCACCTGCGTTGTAACCAGCTTGGAGGCAAGAGAAGGGAAATTAAAATATTTTAATGTCATTGAATAAATCTAATCTACAGCAGTAAACATTCATGATAATATAATGTAATAATTATGGATCACAATAACCCTGTTACTTTGTATTACTTATCTATTATTATCCAAAAGGAAGGTTAGCTGACAGATGGACGTTGAAGCTATTTATGGTAAAGTAATTATGTTTTAATTGTACTCTAGAAAGCAGTTTAATGGCACGACTATTCATTGCGTGTAAATATCATGTTGGAATTCCCTGGAATGAAAGTCATCAGCTGGCATTTTCTCAGTTAAATCTAATGATTTTTGCATTGTGTTAAATACTTTGGTGCAATTTGAAAGCATACCTCTTAGTTGCTCAGTTAAAATATCTCAGGTTACATCATCTTCTGTTAAATCCATTAGAAGTAGGAGCAGACCATTCAGCCCATTGAGTCTGTACTGCCATTCAATGGAAAAAAGGCTGTTTTGCAAACCCTCAACTCCATTTTCTTGCCTTATCTACCCTCAGAGAGAAAAAAATGTGTCATCATTTCTGTTTTAAATTTTTGACCCTTGTTCTGAGATTATGCTTTCTGGTCCTAGACTTTCTCTCCCATAAGGGGAAGCAATCCATTATATCCACCCTGTCATGTCCCTTAAAAATAGTTTTAATAAGGTATCTTCTTGTTCTACTAAACAGCAGTGAGTACAAGTTTAACCTACTCAAGCTGTCTGCAAAAGAAAATCCACCCATACTCAGAATCAACCCAGTGAATCTTCCCTGGGCTGCCAATTAACTAAGTATATCTTTCCTAGGTAAAGGAGCCAAATCTGTTCACAGTACTCCGGGTGTGTTCTGTCTAGTGTCTTTGTAGGATTATTAGGGAAGCTAACATTTCGTGATTGATTTAGTTTAGTCATAATCACACAACTAAAGTGTATTTATTGATAAGTCTAATTATATATTATGCAGCCTAAGTAAAGCCACTGCAGAGCTTGTCATTATAAAAATCATGTAACTCCACTTAGGTTAACTCAACAAAAAAGTACACAATGGGATTGCAAACAGCATAAAGGTTAGATTTAAAGCTGCCAGGGTGAAGAGTTTCCATTCAGTTTCAGATCCAGACTTCTGAGGTTGAATGAGACAGATAGTGTATCCCTGATTCCTTAGTCCTTATCAAGAAATCCTTGTATTGGTGTAATAGGAATATGGCAGTTGACTAGATGTAACTCTAATACAAAGGTTACAATAGTTTACACTTGTATTTTTACAATCTCTTAAACTTTAACTTGTGCTGTACAGCAATTTGTAGAGTTTATTGTATTTTCTGATCATCTATACTAGGTTTGCCTTTGGAGTATAAAGGGTAGCATGAACAGTTTCCAAGAACTCAAGCACAGACGAATTATATAACAGATCTGTTGATTTAATATAAAATACATCAATTAAGCAAACATTGAGACAAGAGCTCAAGGATATCAATCATTGAATCCTGACTGCATAAGCCTCCCAGTTTGCTTTCACAAAGAGGTAATGTACATTTCAATTATCCTCATGTCTTTATTTAAAAAATCAAACAGACAATGACAAAAATAAACAAAAGATGGACCCATGGATAATTAACAATTTAACGGACCAGTCACAGAGATTGGGAGGTGACATCAGCCTGAAGTGCCAGTTGGAGATCGATCACGCCTCCCTGAAAGTAGTTAATAGCGATAAGCCTCACCTCATCGAGACCAATCAAAATATACTAATGTAATTGATCATGATCTGCGTTATGCCTGGAAACAATTTAATAAACATAGAAAGGGAAAGATTATCCTGCATAAATAGATATTATTTGTAATCTAAATAAAGTTTCCTGAATTATTACACTATACTGTCTCCGATTGCTTTTTTGGTTAACGTCTCAAATGAACAATATCCTTGAAGACAAAGACAGGTATAAATCTCATTCAGCTTGGTAAGGAGATAAAAAGGTGACAAAAGCACTTTATTAAACTCTATACTGTGGAAAACATTGCCACTGAAGAAGTCCTATAAGCCATTCTAGACTTTCTATTCATTCAGGAGCGTGAAGGCCAGCGTCTATAGTAAAGGTCAAAAAGGACATTGACCATGTTGGAAGCGGAAAGACACCAAAAGCAATGAAAATCCATGTGAAAACATCAAAAATGGAAAACCAACATGACTGCAATATCTTCATGAACATTTCTGTATCTACTGGAAAGAATAATTTGTGTTTCAAGACGGGTATGATGTAAATGTAGTCCCCTTGTGCACAGGCAAAGGCATTTGCATTGGCTGCAACAATAACCAATCATTTTTCTGTTAAGAATAATGGAGAAGGTCTTTGTTATGACCAGATTGCAGACCTTGGTAGCTTGCATCTACCTTGAGTATTAGTGCAGGGTTCAGAGATCACCCATTGGCAGTTAACATGATTTTCTCAGTTTAGCAATTATAAAAGTACTCCAAATGTTGCAGGCAACTCTACATTACCTCTGTAGATCTCAGTAAATGCTTTGATCTCATCAGCAGAGACTGCAAACTCTTTAAACAGCTATGAAAAATAGAATGCCCAACTGGACAACTGTGTGTGATTTCTTCTTTCCATGAGGACATGCACAGTTTCACCAGTTACAATAGAGCAATATCAGCCACTTTCCATTATATTATCAATTTAGAAATCATTATACTCATTCACCACAGTTCTGCCTTCGTCCTAATTCTGAGCCATTGATTTATCCAGCTCCCAGTGAGAGTTGTTAATCAAGATTTCAACAGTTCTCTGTCAAAGATTTGTTCATTTATACACTGCTCTGTGTGTTAAAGTAGAGATAAACAGAAAGACCTTGTAAATTCACTGTCCAAATTCAGATCTCATAATTAAACATAAACAATCCATTTAGGTGCACACATTTTAATATTTTATATAGAAACACTTTACATTGAGAAACATTAAGAAAATAAATGGATACTCACAATTTTGCAGTAGTCATCTTGTCAAAAATGTGTTTGTTTGCTTAAATGGTGCATACAGTTGAATCACCAGTGTATTGATTATACATTAAATGATACATCCTTCATACAAATCTACAATCTGAGTAATAAAATCACAAGACTCTTTTCTGTGAGATTTGAATTCTCCTGGATTTTATTTTAAATAACATTAAAGCACTTGGATACATTAAGAACGTAACTCAATAAATGCAATATTTAAAGTGTTAAGTATTTCACTCAACTAATGCAGATTTTGAATCTTTGCCAGAAGTGTTGGTGAAGTGCTCCTACAACGCAAAAGAATTTCTTTCATTCTGGCCTTTAGTTAAATATCCAGGTCAGAGCTGGCCAGCACTTTCCAAGCAGAGAGCAGATGGCTTAGATAAAGTTTACCTCTAGCTGAGACAAGAGAAAACCTGCAATTTTTAATTTAATTTTAAATATCAGTTTAGAATATTATTTCTTTTGATATTCTAAGTGAAATTGATACTGTACTAAATTCTAAGTGGAATCATTACTTATATTTCTTTCTCGGTGAGTTTATATAGACAATATTTATTTTTATATGAATTTATTATTCTACATCTAGTTTGAGATGAATTGAATAATTTAATCATTCATCTCATCACTATGATGTAACCGATGACTGACTCTTATAATTAACTATCACTGGGTAATCATTACAAACTTGTAGACTCACACTTCAGACCTCAGGACTCAAAACTTATCTTGAATTCAAAAATGAGGGATTCTATGTATGGGGAATAGTTAATTCAATGGAGATTTCTTTGTTTTCATGTATCTAGTTGGCATACTTTATGCGAAAGTTACCTTATTTACTCTGCACACACCTGGGCATGAGGACATTGTATTTTAAAGATGGGTGAATAGCTTGTAATGGTGACTAAGCTCTTATATTGTCCAATAGGGAATGGAAATCCACCATTGTCAGCTGCTCTAGTCTATCTGTAACTCCAAACCCTTGTTATGTGGTTGCCTCTCAACTGCCTTCTGATTGAGTTTGTAGGTTATTGCGTATGGGCGATAAATATTGACTCTGCCAGTGATGTCCACATTCTATGAAAGAATAAAAGTTCCTTTGCAGGGTTGAGACAGATAATAGGTTTGAGGTAAATAAGTTTACCTTGCCGAGAATGACAAGGTTGTAGAACCGTTAAAGATACTTATTACTGAAAAATGTACTTAAAAAGAATGTGTCTAAGAAAAGTCATAGAAAATATTGGCTTAATTAATGGGTGAATAATTAAACCCATACTCAACAAAAAGGGTTTCCATCCTTAATTACGATTTTTAAATTGATCTGTCCTATTCTATTTTATTTATGTGCTTTTATATAACTAGGATCAGGCAAACTTTTGACCTCTCTTATTTAATTTTCGACAAGACGTAGGAATTATTCGATGTAACGTAATGCACATTTTTCTTGGATTTAAATTTATTCTGGGAGCTTTTCACTTTTGAACTATAATTTATAATTAGTACTTCGTTTAAATAAACAGGATTGTCAAGAATGTTATATTTTCAAATCATTATGCATTTGTATTTGAAATTCTAAATTTGCAAAATCAATTATTTATGAATAGATAACTTATATTAAAGCGTAATAGTTTAAAACTAGTAGTTCAGTGCATAAATATAGTATAAAATGTTCTAACTAGTTCAACTATATGTATGTGCTTAACCAACTGATCTCAGGAACATGCAAGACGCGTTCCAATTAACTCCAGTATTCCGTGCTTTCTTTAGTTTCTCTTCCATTTTCCCCTTTTGCCTACTCCAAGCTCATCTTTTCTATGAGATCCATCTCCTACTTCCTCCACATTATTCCCACTGAACATTTGGCTGAGCCCTAGTCTTATGTGGGTGGAAAAGTGTCAAATTAACTCAACCTAGAGGATTGTGAGGTGATGCTTTTAGGGAGGAAAAACAAGGCTACAGAATAAACAATAAATGGTCAGAAGTGTAGATGAACAAAGGGCTTTTGGAGTGTATACTTAGAGATTCATGAAGGTAGCTGGATAGATAAGTTGGTCAAGAAGGTATATGCGATAATGTCCTTTATTGGTTGAAAACTGCAGTTTAAGCCTAAGGGCCTTATTGCTAACTCTGTATAAAATATATTTGTTAGACCTTAGCTTGTAAGCCTTAGCTTATATATTGTTTGTAGTTTTGATCACTCCATTGCAGGAGGAATGTGATTGCGCAAGAGAAGGTATAAAGAAGATATACAAAGAGGTTGTCAGGAATAGAGAAAATAATGAGAATAGATTGAATAGGCAAGGGTGCTTTCCTTTGGAAGAAAGGACACTTGAGGGAAGATTTAATTTTTCAGTTGTGCCCCACAAGGATTTGTGTTCGCGCTTCAATTATTCACATTACTTATTAGTGACTTGGATAATGGCGTATAAAGCCATACGTCCAAATTTGCTGACAACACAAAGTTAGCCAGAATTGTACACAGTGTAGCTGATAGCATAAAACTAGTGATAGACCGGGTGAATGGGCAAAACTGTGTCAGATGGAATTCAATGCAAACAAGTCTGATGTTAGCCATTTTGGACCAAGAAAGGATAAATCAGGGTACTTTCTAGATGGTATGAAGTTAAGTACGGTTTACCTACCATCCCACCAGCATCCACATCCAGAAGATCATCAGACGCTATTTCCGCCACCTCCAGCGAGATTCCACCACCAGACACATATTCCCCTCCCCTCCCTTATCTGCCTTCCACAGGGTCCGTTCCATCCAGACACGCCGGTCCACACTGCCTTCACCCCCAACACATCCCTACAGCCCTACGGCACCTTCCCCTGTAACCGACGAAGGTGCAACACCTACCCGTTTACCTCCTCCCTCCCCAGTATCCAAGGGCCCAAACATACCTTCCAGGTGAAGGAACACTTCACCTGCACTTCCCACAATCCAGTCTACTGCATTCACTGCTCACAATGTGGTCTCCTCTACATTGGGGAAAAGAAGCATAGACTTGGCAACTGCTTCGCAGAACATTTACGTTCTGCTCACAAAAAAGACCCTGAACTGCCTGTTGCCTGCCACTTCAATGCACCACCCTGTTCCCTGGCCAACATCTCTGTCTCTGGCTTGTTGCAGTGTTCCAGCAAAGCCCAATGCAAACTGAAGGAACAACACCTCATTTTCCGCTTGGGGACCCTACAGCCCTCCGGACTCAATATCGAGTTCAATAATTTTAGGGCCTAAACTCTCCCTTATCCCAGCCCCCCACCCCACATACCAGGCCTTGTTATCACATAACCTGCCATTACACACCCCCTGTTGTTAGTCACCAACAGTTCCCATTAACAAATTTTCATCCTCCCAGCCTGATCATTAGCAACTCCTTTATCTGTCCAACTGTCTTTCTCTCTCTTTGGGCCCTATCCTATCATTTACTCCCTACCCCACCCACCTCCCTATTTTCTGTATATAAACTGATGTTTTCCCAGCCACCATCAGTTCTGAGGAAGGGTCACCGGACTCAAAACATTAACTCTGTTTTTCCCTTCATAGATGTTGCTAGACCTGCTGGGCTTTTCCAGCAACTTTATTTTTGTTCTTGATTTACAGCATCCACAGTTCTTTCATTTTTTTTTCAAATACAGCGGGTGTCTGAAGAAATTTGAGGGTTTACATATACAAGTCATTAAAACGTCAAGAACAATTGCAGAAAAAAATCAAGAAAGCTAAGAGAATGCTGGTCTTTGCATCCCAAAGACTGGAATAGAAGGATGCAGAAGTAATACTGCAGGTATAATGCTGCAATACCCTGGCTAGACCCCACTCGGATACTGTGAGCAGATTGAGGCACCATACCTTTGGGAGGACATATTGCCCTCGGTGGGAATATAATATAGGTTTACAAGACCGATACTTGGACTCCAGGGGTTCAGTTATGAGGAGAGATTTTACATATTAAGCCAGTTTTGTTTCCAGAATTTAGGAGGTTTACCGGCGATCTGATCAAAGTCTTCAAGATATCAACACGAAAAGATAAGGTAGATAAAGATAAACCAGTTCCACTGATTGAATATTCTCGAACTGTAGGGGTAAAGTCTGAGAATTAGGGCCAGACATTTCAGAACTATGTTAGGAAGCACCTCTACACACAAAGGGTGGTAGATAGAGTCACAGACTCATGCAGCATAGAAACAGACCCTTCTGTCTAATTAGTCCATGCTGACCATGTCCCCAAACTAAACTACTCCGGCTTGCCTGCATTTGGCCCATAACCCTCCTAACCATTCCTATTCATGTACTTATCTAAATATCTTTTAGATGTTGTAATTGTACCTGCATCCATCATTTTATCTGGTAGTTCATTCCACAAACTATTCTCCGTGTAAAAAATGTTACCCTTCATGTCCTTTTTAAATTTTTCTCCTTTCAGCTTAAAAAAAGTGCCCCTAAGTTTTGAACTCTCCACCCTAGGGAAAAGACCCTTGCTATTCAAAGCAAGTTAATTCGGCACTTTTCCACCCATATAAGACAATGGAATGGCAAGTTGGTCGGTGGGAATAAAGTGGAAGAAGTAGGAGGTGGATCTCATGGACAAGATGGAGAAGGCAAGGTTAAGTTATGAAGAGAGATTTTACAACTTCTCTATGCCCCTCATAGTTTTATGAACATTTATAAGGTCACCCCTTAACCACCTACACTCCAGTGAAAAACATTCCAGCCTATCCAGCCTTTCCTTCTAACGCAAACCCTCCTTCCCAGGCAACTTTCCAGTCAATCTTTTCTGAACCCTCACCAATTTAATTATATCCTTCCAATATGTTTAGAACTGTTTTCCACAATAGCAGTATATCCAGGGTCAGTTGTTAAGTTTAAATCTGAGATAGATGGGCTGAAGGCAGGTATTTGGAGTTATGCTACAAATCAGCTAATGATCTCATTGAATGGTGGAACAAACTTGAGGGACTGATGACCTATTCCTGTTCTTACATTCCTCGGTGTACAAAATTAAAGGGGACTATGTAGCATGGATACAGCAACCAATTTCCTTTTGCCAAGAGGGGACATAGATTTAAAATAATTGGGGGAAGGATTAGAGGAGAATTGAAAAATTCTCCTTTCATCCAGAGGATCTCGTGAGTCTAATCTTACAGCCTGAAAGAATAGTGGATGCAAAAATACCCATTGTAATCTATTGGCTAGAGACCAAAAGCAAGAAGCAAAAAGCAAGGCTTAGGCTCGATGACATGAACAAGAAGGACCTACTGGACTCATTCTGAGTCGTAAACTGCTCTGTGCTTCTGCGCTACCTTAAGAAGACAACCCTGGTCCCAACAAGGATTGCTAACTATTATTCCATTTTCAACCTCTGACTTTTCTTCGAGATCTGGGTGGTCCTGCATGCAACTGATTCCATTTTTGTCCATAAAGCCAGGCTATCATTTACAAAGGTTTCTCTTCATATTTCCAAACATTAACTTTAGTGCCCTCTAGGATCTATACTTAACCATCTTTCAATTCTCATTGATCCTTCAGTTGCATCACTAAAAACTATAATGTTAGTTTTCACATGCATATTGAAGAATCCGAGCTCTCTCTCACCATCACCTCTCTTGACTTCTCTGCTTCCTCAAAATTATCAGATCACTTGCTGTTAATTGGAGCAGTGCGGATCTTGCAGCTGCTCCTGGGATTGCAGTTTTAGTTAAAGGTTTATTGTACTTACTTTTTTACAGTTTTACAGTAATTATAACCATTGTACTATTTAGTTTACTGCGATAAGGAATTTTTCAGTTTTGTTTTAATAACATTCAACAAAAAACAAAAGAAACCAAATAAAATTCTTTGAATGGTTTTTTTAAGGGTCTACAGTGAACGGTTGAGGTTTTTTTTCATTCTTAATTCAGAAATTTAAAAAGGTCTGCACGTGTTTTCGAGATCTTTTCTCATATTGCAGAAACATTTTTTTCAAAAGTCTGAACAGTGCTTTTTTAAAATAAGGAGTTGTGTTTTCATTCCAGAGAGTCCTATACATGGTCAGCTCCCGAGAAGATTTCTTTTCCTGTGAAGGTTAATGCGCGCGCACACACACACACGCACACACATACTTACATATATTTATATCTAATTTTTTTCCATTTTAACATTATTTTCTGTAGGAAACAAAAGGTAGTATTTTTTATAAATAAGGCGTCATTGAAGCTTTTTTTTAGGTTTAATGTTGGTAAGGTCATACTTAAGGTACAGAGTGAGGTGGCTAGTAGATTTAGAAAAGTTATTAGCCAGCAGGAGCAGTCAGATAGTTGGGTGACTGTCAGGAAAGGTTGAAAGGTTGTTCAAAAGTCTCCAGTGGCTATTCCTCTATCAAATAGATATTCGGTTTTTGGAACAGTTGAAGGGATAGTCTCTCCGTGGAAAATAGAAGGGCCAGTCAGTCAGTATCAATTTGACAAGATTTAATAGGTTTATTTTTATAGGGACTCTCCTGTCAGGGGCATAGACAGGAAATTCTGTGGCAGTGAGCATAAATTTATGATGGTTTGTTGCTTTCCTGGTGCTAGGATTAAGGATGTTTCCAAATGTTTCAAATATATTGTTAAAGGTGAGATTGAGAGGCCAGAAATTACTGTTCACTTTGGTTGGAATGATATTTTTAGGGAAATGATTAAAACAGTACAGTACAGAGTGAATTTAAGAGGTTAGGTAAAAGATTAAAAAATAAAGCCTTCGAAATAGTAATTTCTGGTTTACTCCCAATGCCAAACTCAAATAAAGGAAGGAACAAAAGGTTAAACGAGATAAATCAATGGCTGAAGACCAGGTTAATTGTTCAGGGATTCAGGTTTTTGAGCAATTGGAATGTCTTTTGAGATAGAAAAGACCCGTTCAAAAGGGGTAGGTCTAAGCTAAACAGGGAGGGGGTTTTGCTCATTCTATTAAGGGAGATTTATACTGATAGAGAAGGCAAGTGGAAGAATTCTAAGTAGCAGTGTAAATGGAAGGATTGACGGGGTAGGTTCTAAACGTGAGGAGAGCACGTTAATTAAAAAAGAAAGACAAAAGAGAGTCAGAGTATATAGTAACTCTGAAGAACTAAATTGCATTTATTTCAATGCAAGGGGTCTTACAGGTAAGGATGATGAACCCTGAGCATGTTTAAGAACATGGGAATGGGACATCATACATTTTACAGAAACTTGGTTGAGAGATGGACAAGATTAGCAACTCAATTTTCCTGGTCTTATATGCTTTAGAAAGGATAGAAAAGGAGGCAAGACGGTGGGGGGAGGTGGGGGGATTGGCATTTTTGATTAAGGAATACTTTAATGCTGTAACCAGGAAAGCTATTTCTGAAAAATCACCCATTGAAAATAAATGGGAGAAATTACAAATAAGGAAGGAAAGATCACTTTGATGGGATTGTGCTATAAGCTCCCCAGTAGTAAGAGAGAAATTGAGAAACAGATATGTAGGGAGGTCTCAGATATATGTAAGCATAATAAGGTTGTAATAATGGGGGATTTTAATTTTCCAAATATGGACTGAGACTACCATTGTTTTAAAGGTTTGGATGGTGAAGAATTTGTCAAATGTGCTGAAGAAAATTTCCTTTATCATCATGTGGATGCTCCTACTAGAAAAGGAGCAAAACTAGACCTTCTTTTGGGCAAAAAGGCAGGACAGGTGACTGAGTAAAAGTGGGGGAACACTTTGGGCCTAGCAAACATAATTCTGTGAGTTTCAAAATTGTTATGGAAAAGGATAACCCTTCCATAAAAGTTAAAGTTTTTAATCGGAATAAGGCAAATTTTAATGGTATGAGACAAGAACTTTCAAAAGTTGATTAGAGTAGACAGTTTGCAGGTAGAAAGACATGTGGCAATTGGGAGGAATTCAAGAGTATGATGACAAGAGTTCAGAAGCATTTCGTTCCTGTTAGAGTGAAGGGTAAGGCGCGTAAGATTAAGGAACAATGGATGAATAAAGATGTTGAGGATTTAGTCAAGAATAATGAGAATTTTTTTTTTAGATATAGACAACTTGGTTCATTTGAATCTCTTAATCAATATAAAGTGTAGGGGCATCCTTAAGAGAGAAATCAGGAAGGCAAAGAGGCGCTATGAGATAGCATTGGCAGATAAGGTTAAGGATAATCCAAAGAGATTCTACAAATACATGAAGAGCAAGAGGGTAACTAGAGAGAGGATTGGGCCTCTTTAAGGTCAAGAAGGATGTCTTTGTGTTGAAGCCCAGGAGATAGGACAAATACTAAATGATTATTGCGTGTCAGTTTTTACTGTGAAGAAATAAATTAAAGTTAGCAAACACACAGAAATAAACTTTAATATTTTAAAAAACAGTTCACATTACGGACGTGGAAATTCCTGAGGTCTTATAGAATAAAAAGGTGGATAAATCTCCCGGACCTGATCTAATATATACCAGAATGCTGTGGGAAGTAAGGAAGGCAATTACGAGATCCCTTGCTGAAATATCTGCATCATCTATAACTACGGGTGAGTGTCTGATGACTGGAGGGTGGCTAATGTTGTACCTGAGTCTGACTTCAGTTGTGGGTAAATTGTTGGAGGTAATTATGATGGATAGGATTTATGGACATTTAAAGAGGCAAAAAATTAATTAGGGATAGTCGGCATGGTTTTGTGCAATGAAAGAAGTGACTCACAAACTCGATTGAGTTTTTTTGAGGAGATTACCAAAAAGATTGAAGATGGCAGAGCAGTAGACGTTGTTTATTTGGATTTTAATAATGTCTTTGACAAGGTTCCGTATGGTAGACTAATTAGTAAAGTCAGGTCACATGGGATTCAGGGTGAGCTTGCCAATTGGATACATAACTGGCTTAACGGCAGGAGACAGAGAGTGATGGTGGAGGGTTGCTTTTTGGACTGGAGGCCTATGACCAAGATGTTCCACAGGGATCAGTTCTGGGTCCTCTTTTGTTTGTCGTTTATATAAATGATTTGGATGAGAATATGGCAGGCATGTTTAGTAAGTTTGCAGATGACATCAAAATTGGTGGCTTAGTAGACAGTGAGGAAGGTTTTCTAAGATTACAAAGGGATCTTGATCAAATGGGTCAACGGACTGAAAATGGCAGATGGCGTTCAATCTAGATAAATGTGAAGTATTGCATTTTGGGACAACAAACAAGGGTAGGGCTTATACAATTAATGGTGGGGTCTAGGGTAATGTTGCAGAGCAGATGGACCTAGGGTTACAGGGACATAATTCTTTAAAGTTTGCATCACATATAAACACCTGGTTAAAAAGGTATTTGGCACACTTGCCTTCATTGCTCAGTCTTTTGAGTACAGGAGTTGGGTCGTTATGTTGAGATTTGTACAGGGCACTGGTGAGGTCTCTTCTAGAATATTGTGTCCAATATTCTGCGTCCAATAACTGGTTGCCCAGTTATAGGAAGGATATTATCAAGCTGGAGATGGTTCATAAGAGATTTACCAGGATGTTGCTGGGCATGGAAGGTTTGAATTATAAGGATAGGCTGGGACTTTTTTCACTGGAACATAGGAGGTTGAAGGGTGCCCTGGTAGAAGTTTGTAAAATAATTACCGGTAGAGTTGATGGTAGTTGTTTTTTTTCCCCTAAGATGGGGCATTTCAAGACAAGAGGGCACATTTTTAAGGTGAAAGGAGAGAGATTTAAAAGAGATAAGGGACAAGTTTTTTACACAGAGGGCGGTTCGCATGTCGAATGAGCTTCCTGAGGAAGTGGTGGATGCGGGTACAATTACAACGTCCAAAAGACATTTGGATGGATATATGAATTGAAAATGTTTGGACGGATATGGGCCAGGAGCAGGCACATGGGACTAGTTTAGTTTGGCATTATGTTCAGCATGGACTGATTGGACTGACGTGTCTGTTTCCATGATGTATGACTCTGAGTCTATGACTTTTTTCTATTTGCATCATTGAATGAGCAGAAACTTCCTTCAATTAAATATTTAAAGAATTGAAACCATTCATTTCCCAGTAAAAATTCAATTCCCTGGCTACTGACTCAATCTTTCCCTCTGGCAACAGCCTGAGGCCTCACCGCCCTGATCACAACTTTGGTGTAATATATGGCCCTTAATCGTGCTTCAGATTACTTATACATACTAATACTAGGAATTTGTATATTCATCTACATAGCATAACACAATTCCAGTTCTGTTTCAGTTTATCTGCTATCAAAGCTCTCAATTTTTACCTTGAGGCCTGTCTACTGCAATGCATTGCTGATGACCTCTCAAATTTTATCCTTGATTAATTTTACAGGAGCCAATCTTTGCTGGCTATGTTCCGAACACAGTGTACCTCACTAGTCCATCACACTGTGCTCACAGCCATATTAATTGTGTACAGTTGCAGTTGCCACTCTACGAGAAGTTTGAAGAGGCATTGGAAAGGGTATAGTAAAGGTTTACCAGAATGTTGCCTTGTTTGGAGAGTATTAGCTATGCAGAGAGATTGGACAGACTCAGTTTTCACTTGAACATTGGAGGCTGAGAGGCAACCTGATAGAGGTTTACAAAATTATGAGAGGCATGGATAGTCAGAGTCTTTTCTCCCAGGGTTGAAATTTCAATTACTAGGGAAATAGGTTTAAGACAAAAAGGGAAAAGTTTGAAGGAGGCATGAGAGTCAAGTTTATTTTACACAGAGGGTGATAAGTGTCTGGAATGCACTGCCAGGCAAAGTGGTAGCAGATACAATAGTAACATTTAAGAGGCATCTTGACAGACACATGAACAGGCAGGGAATACGGGGATATTGACCATATGCAGACATAAGGCTTTTTTGGTTCAGAAAGGCATTTTGTGCCAGGCTTGGTGGGCTGAAGAGTTTGTTCCTGTTCTTTGTTCATTGTTCACTATGTCGATTCTCACTAAAGTAATGCTTCAATTTTAAGGGCCTTAGTCCCTCCCTGCATGACCCAGCCCATCTTTGTAATTTTCCTCATCTCTCCTGCCCTCCAAAATCTCTGTTGCTCTAACTCCAGCTCATTAAGCATCCTCAAAAATGTAGGCTTGTTAACATCAGATCAACATTCATATATTTAAATCACTTCCTTCCACATGTCAACACCATTCACTGGGACAGGAGAGAAGTAGACCAAAATATTAGAAAGCACGTTCAGAAGAGGAACAAAGGAGAGAATACTAGATTAAAAATGCATTTGTATTTACAATATGACAGTACATAAATAATTATTGATTCATGACTAGTTGATACAAAGTGTCCTCGACAATACCAGTCAAAGATGGATATTGTCAAAATAACTAATGCCAGTTTGCCCTGGAGTTTTCAACAAAAGCCAAGGTTTTAATGTGATAAGCAAGGAAATACACTGCATGTCATGATCATTAGTTCACAAATCTTAAAGTAATATTTTGCCTTTGATCCATTACTCTTGTTTATAACAGTAATTTCTTTTAAATATTTACCCAAATCTGCTGTTAAAGCTTAATTTAATTTCCCTCTCTGTCTTTAAAACTTTCCTGAGCCAGAGTAATTACTCCTCTTTTCCTTCTGAAGGGTCTATACCTTTGGATAGGGTTGGTGTCTTTGTGTAGGGTTGATGATTAAAAAAATTGAATTTGACATTGCATTGAGAAGTTATTTTCCAGTTGACCACTTCTGTTACTTGGTAACATTTGCCATCTCTACCAGTATGTGGTACTGGGTAAGGGTTTTTTAAAGGTAGTTCACTGTTAAGAATCTTCTTTCTCTTTCGCATTGCCTTGGACCTATCTCGTGATTAGTGACAGAAGAGGCAGTACTCTTGGCTCACAATCATGTTCATTGCACAATAACAATGAAATCAGATACATTAAATCAGGAATAATTATTATTTGTAGAGCTGGTATAGCTACATTTTTTACTCTGCAAGCTGGAGTTGAACTCCATATCTGTACTGAATAAAAACCGACAGAACTGTGGATGCTGTGGATCAGGAACAACAACAAAAAGTTGATGGAAAACCTCAGCAGGTTTGGCAGCATCTGTGAAGGAAAAAACAGAGTTAATGTTTCAGGTCCAGTGACCCTCCCTCGGAACTGTTCTGAGGATGGGTCACCAGACCCGAAACTTTAACTCTGTTTTTTCCTTCACAGATGCTGGCAGACCTGCTGAGCTTTTCCATCAACTTTGTTTTTGTTCCATATCTGTACCGTTAGGCTAACAGTGCCTAACCAGCTTCTGTTAATTACAAGAAGACGCATATGCATTGAAATAAAACATATTTATTAGCTTAATTTACTTTAAATAAATTAGAAAGATACGCAAACTAATGAGTGAATCAATTTTAACTGAAAGTTAGATATACGTAAACTAATGAGTGAAACTACTTTAGTTTAAACTACTTTAAACATGTTTAACTTGTCCAATAACTAGTGCACGGCCTTTCTGCCCATTAGAGACAACTTACGTTGGTTGGTTTGGAGAACTAGTGTTTCCCTGGCACCTCCCTCAAATTCCTGGTCTGAGGGTGAAGTTCCATAAGAAATGTAGCAGACTTTTGACATATCTAAGAATGAATCTCACTGCCTTCAGCCGACAGGGAATCCATTACATGACGGCTGGTCTGGAGAACCCAAGTTCCTGGCACCATTTGCATTCCACTCTGAGGTGAAATCCAATGAGTGGGGCAAAGTCCCTGATATTAATTTTATTCTGATCACCATCTCAGAGTAACATCAGTAGTTTCCCAGACATTCCTTTGTGCAGAAACCATCTCTAGGGGACACTGGGTTAATGGTTCTCAAAGCTAGTTTGGCATCATGTGGCTACCCTTCAGTTAAAACAGGCTGTTGTTGAATTTGGCCTTTTTCCCACATCCCTTTCCACTTTATTTCAATTGTTCATTGTCATGTCCAATTAGATCTTAACAATCAACCCTCAACGACCTGGTTTAATCCTACCGCCATAATATCTTTGCCCACAGATGGAGTGATATCAATGGAATGAATAGTGCTAATTAATAATGAATATTAACCCCTTCAGCACCATTTCATCATACATCAGAAGTTGCTTCCAACCTGCTAATGTCCACACTTAGCTGCAATACATGAGGTTGTGTACACAAATATCCTTGAGAGAAGCAGATTGCTAACGTCACAGTGTACCAAGTCCCTCATGGAAGACTGGCCAGAAGATTAAGTTGCATGGGATCCCTGTAAGTTGGTGAATTGGTTTAGTTATAGGAGATGGAGGGTAGTTGTGGAAGGGTGTTTTTCTGACTGGAGGTCTGTGACCAGTGGTGTTCTGCAAGGATCAGCGTTCAGACCTCTGTTGTTTGTAACGTATATAAATGATTAGATGAAAATGTAAGTGGTTTGGTTAGTGTGTTTGTGGACAATATGAAAATTAGTGGAGTTGTGAATAGTGAGGAAGGTTGCCAAAGGATACAGCAGAATATAGATCAATTGGAAAGTTAAGTGGAGAAATGGCAGTTAGAGTTTAATCCAGATAAGTGTGACGTAATGAATTTTGGGAGGTCAAATGCCAGAGAGTAGTATACAATAAATGGCAAGAGCCATCTGGGTATTGATATGCAGAGGGATCGAGGGGTCCAAGTCCATAGCTCCCTGAAAGTGGCAATGCAGGTGAATAAGGTGATATTGAATAAAACAAAAATTGTGGATGCTGGAGACCTGAAACAAAAACAGAAACTGCTGGTGAAACTCAGCATCTGTGGGAAGAAAGCAGCATTAATGGTTCGAGCCCAGTGAGTCTTCATCAGAACTGTTAGCAGCTCGGACAACATGGTGTTTACGCTGAAGATGAATTTGGGGGAGGGTGGGGTGGAAGGGAGGAGAAATGGATAAGTGAGCAGATGGGTGGAGATAGATCCCAGACAGAGAGAGACAGAGAGATGTGAAAAGGGGTAGGTAAAGAATTAGATTTTGGAAAGAAGGCCAGGATGGAAGAAAAGCTGAAAAGTTGATACTAAGAGCTAAGAGCAGGGGAGAATATGTGAGCTGTACTGCAAGCACCTCCTATAATGTGATAGTAGGCCTAGGATTGGGTAAAAATGGGTGACTGTGTTAAAAGAAACCCATTGTCATAAAAGGTCCAGGTATAACATGGAAGGATGGGATCAGTCTCTAAAGTTATTGAACTGGATGTGAATCCCAAAGTCTGCAAGTTGGCATTGTCAGTACAGATGCAATGGAGACAGAGAATTTGGGAGAGTGAGATGGAATTTTACAGGAAACAGGTTGTGAGGATGTATTTTCAAGGTAACTGTGGAGTCAATGGGTTTATAGTCGATATTGGTGGCCTATTCCAGAAATGGAAACAGAGATATCAAAGGAGGGAAACGACGAGTCAGAGATAGACCAGGTGAAAGCAAGAGCAGGGTGGAAATTGGAAGAGGAATTGATAAAATTTTCCAATTCTGGATGAGAGAAGAAAGCAGCACCAAAGATGTCATTGATGTACTGGAGAAAGAGTTGTGGGTTGGGACCTAAGTAGGAATGGAACAAGGAATCTTTCGTGTACCCCACAAAGAAACAGTCAGAACTGGGGCCCATGTGGATCCCTGTGGTCATGCCTTTGACCCGAAGAAAGTGAGAGAAGTTAAAGGAAAAGTTGTGTTCAAGAAAGTGTATGGCACGCTTGTATTCGTCAGTCAGGGCATTGAGTATAAAAATTGACAAGCCTTCTTGCAGCAGCATAAAACTTCAGTGAGGCCACCCTTGGCATTTTGTATGCTGTTCTGGTTGGCACACTATAGGAAGGATGTGGAGGTTGTGGAGAGGGTGTAAAAGAGGTTTACCAGGATGTTGTCTGGATTGGAGTGTATCAGCTGCAAGAAGAGGCTGGACAAATTTGGATTATTTTTCCTAGAGCATCATAGGCTGAGGGGCGACCTGTTAGAAGAATATAAAATTATGAGAGGCATAGATAAGTTGAATAATTGGAGTTTTTTTCTCCAAGTTGGAAATATTAAATACTACGGGGTATAGGTTTAAATTGAGAAGGGGAAAGTTTCAAGGAGATGGGTGAGGCAAGTTTTTTATGCCAATTCTGAAGGTGCCTGGAACATGCTGCCATGGGAGGTGGTAGAAGCAGATATGACAGTAACTTTCAAAAGATGTTTAGATTGAATGAATAGACAGGGAATACAGGTTTACAGGCTATGTGCAGGCATGGGTTAGTTTAGAATAGCATCCAGGTTGGCACCGAAGGATGGTCTGAAGAGCCTGTTCCTGTGCTGTACTGTTCGATGTCCTATTGCAAATGTTAATAAATCATAAAAAAAATTTCTAACAGCAATTTTCCACTTGGTCTGTGGGTGCACAAGGCTCCTGAACTACCTGTTAATTATCAGTGAAAGTGAGTGCGATGCAGCAACTAAATAACTAAAGAAATAACAGGTAAATCTTCTCACAAATACAGAAAGCTCACAACTGTTTCATTGTCCCATCTTCATGAAAGGCTTTTTCACACATAACTTGTTCAGAGAGTTTCTGTACAGGTATTTTCCACTACTGTGGATGGAACTCTCACTGTTTAGTCTTTATTTTGTCCTTTTTTTAAAAATCTCTGATCACACAGACCAGATGGACTACACCCCAGTACTCTGCAGGAGATAGCTGAGGAGAAATTGGTGGTGGAATTGATAGTGATCTTTCAGGAATTACTGAAGTAATAGAGGGTCCCAGAGGACTAGAAAATGGCCAATGTAACACCCCAGTTTAAGGAGGCAGGGCATCAGAACACTGGCAATTATTGTTATGGACCAGACCAAATCCACTCAAAATATATCAAGGTGATAGCCTAGACCCTAACTTTTATTCTATTTACAGGCTCTGCGTTCCAGATACAATTCATTAGGTCACTAAGCTTTAGGCACAACCGTCTTTAATCTGACACCACAGTTAAAACTCATAAAAAAAAAGAATGGGCACAACTTTAACTCTATCAAAATACTTAATGAGATAATATATTATTTAACTACTACTCATCAACTGTTCCAAAATAGCAGCATCCCATAAACACACCCTTGGCAAAGGCAACTTAAGCAAAACAGATTTCGCTCACATGCTATCTCCTCCAGTCCAGGAGAAGGAACACAAATGGAATGAATCTGGCAGCAAACAGAGAACTGAAGCTTTTGCAGCAACAGCAGAGAGAGAGAGCTGTATCTAGCAGTGCCAACTCCAAAACCCCAACTTCAACAACAAAAACAGAACTAAAACTTGGTTCTGTGTGAGCCTGACACCACCCACTCATGTTTCTTTTATTTAATTAAAAAAAAAATAAGCTATTTACTCTGCTTTCCATTGAGCAGACACCTTGTCACCATGTTTTGCATGAGAGAAACACGACAGAACAAATCTGTCTTAAAGTCACATCTCCTCACGTTACAGCCTGGCCTCAGATGTTGGAAAATTTTAGAGTCTTAAGGATGAGATTGCAGATTTCTTGAAAGTGCATGGTAAAATAGGGCTGAATCAGCACAGCTTCTTTAAAGAGAGCTCATTCCTGACAAATCTATTAGAATTCTTTGAGGAGTTAACAAGCAATTATGAGAGGTAAAGTAGATAGCACCGCTGCCTCACAGCAACAGGGATCCAGGTTCAATTCCAGCCTCGGGTAATTGTCTGTGTGGAGTTTGCACGTTCTCCCCGTGTCTGCGCGGGTTTCCTCTGGTGCTCCAGTTTCCTCCCATAGTTGAAAGATGTGCAGATTATGTGGATTGGCCATGTTACATTGTCATGTAATGTCTACTGTACAGGTTAGTTTAAATTAGTCGTGGTAAATGCGGGTTTACAGTAATAGAGTGGAGATGTGGGTCTGGGTGGGCTGTTCTTCGAAGGGTCGGTACAGACTTGATGGGCCAAATTACCTCTATGTGTAGGATCCTATGATTCTATGAAGTTCGACAAAGGAGAGCCAGTGGATGTGATCTATTTGGATTTCCAGAAGGCTTTTGACAAGATGCTGCACAGGAGGCTGCTGAGTAAGTTAAGAGCCCCTGGTGCTACGGGCACGGATAGAGGATTGGCTGATTGGCTGAAGGCAGAGAATGGGGATAAAGGGGCCTTTTTCAAGTTAGCAGCCAATGACTAGTGGAGCTCCCTGGGGGTCCATTTTGGGACCAACTATATACATTGTTCATTTATAATCTGGATAAAGGAACTAATGGTATTGCTGCTATCACAACAGTGTTGATGACACAAAGACAGGTAGAGGGACAGGTAGTGTTGAAGAAGCAGGGAGGCTGCAGAAGGAGGGAACAAAGGATATGAATGTCATTTGAGGAGTGGCTGAGAACTCCCAATCTGTACTTGATGAAATTGAGAAAGATGGAGCGGGATCTGACAGAAACTTACAGAATACTGAGAGGCCTGAATAGAGCAGATATGGAGAAGATGTTTCCACACAAAGGAGAGACTAGGACTGAGTGACACAGCCTCAGAATGAAGGATCAACCCTTTTGAACTGTGGTGAGTGGGTGGTGAATCTGTGGAACTCATTGGTGCAGAAAGCTGTGGAAGCTAAGCTGTTGCATGTATTTTTTGGTCTTATGGTGTTAGATCAACAGGATGCCTTTTATTTGCTTTTGTTCAAAATACAGTTGAGGAACAAGGTGGACAGCGCCACAAATAGTGGCAGCGATCAGCTTTTCTCACTGATCTGCCAATTCGTTGGTGAAGGGTTGATGCTGTTGGAGCTAGGATTGGTATCAAGCAGAAAGGTGCAGCGTAAACAGGCAGAGACTCAGCTTCCTGCATAATCAGGGCACCAGTGTCTAAGGAGGCTCAAGGTCTCAAAGTTAAGTGGTGCAAAACCTGCTGGAAGAACAGTTGCTATTTAGTGGACTTGATGGTAAGCCTCCATTAGTTGCCGTCCCGAAACAAAACATCAATTTTCCTGCTCCTCTGATGCTGACTGGCCTTCTCCAGCTCCACATTGTGTTATCTCTGGCTCTAGCATCTGTAGTTCTTGCTATCTCAACATCATCCTCAATGTCTTTGCCTCAGGCTCCTTTCAGGGATCAGCCAGAGAGCAACACCTTAAGTTGGCTGACCACAGAGCCATCACACGGGCGACCTATAAATACCTTCATTGTCTAGGACAGCTAATTATATACATATGCTACTAATGATGCCAACAAGAGTAAGGGACTGGTGTCTCTCATCCACCTTTAGCATGGAACAGCATCGCCTGTGCACCTATAGAAATCCAGGCAATCTTGGATGACTCCAGAGTGTTCATGAGCCACAACAACTTTCACTCCATCAATAGCTGGTGTACAATCACAGAAATATCATCTTGCTAAAATGTGTGAAATTCCCAGAAAGCTACCATGATGATTTCATCCTGTTCCACCCTTCCATATCTGACCTCTTTGGTCATCTGAAATAATTTACCAGCGGCCTGTTCAGAGCTAAGAGGTAACCACTTAAATAATGGCTGCTGAGACCACTGAGGAGCCCAAATACCGAGGCCCAGGCACGTGACATACTGAGTCAAATGAAACTAATTGTGTCATTGAGCAGGCAATCATCATTCATACAACTTCAGATGTTTCAAGTGAATGCAGCACAACATTCTGCCAAGTCTGGTTGATGCATGCACAGCATTGTACAGCCAGGAGTATTGGATATTCAAGAGGAAGAAAGCACAGCACAGTGTCTCAGTGTGGGGAGAACAAGGAAAGCAAAATTGTCAATCTACTAGCATTGATACTCTTGGTTGTGTGGAATTCCTGCAGTCTTGAGGCAGATTCCACCACTGGGGCATGATGCATTATCTAAAGCACCAATTTAATAAGTGTCAATGGACCAGAAGTGGGGCATTTTTATTGTAGATTTCCAAGATGTAGAAAAGTACGTGTGTCCTATTGCATGAGTCATAAAATACTAGTATGCAGGTTTGGCAAATTATTAAGAAAGCTAATGGAATGCAATCCTATATTGTGAGAGGAATTGACCATAAAAATAAAGATGTTATGCTTCAGTTATGCAAGATATTGCTGAGACCACATCTTGAGCGTGCTTTACGGTTTTGCTCTTCTTATGTGAGAAAAGATATAAATGTGTTTGAGGGGTTCAGAGGAGATTTACAAGATTGATACCTGGAATGAGTAGTTTGTCATAGGAGGGAAGTTTGGACAAGATGGGGTTGTTTTCACTCAAATTTTGAGAAGAGTAATTTGTTTGATGCTAATGATAACCTGAATGATCTTGATGATGTTGAAATGGAAAGGATAATTGCTCTTCTTGGTGAGTCCTGAACTAGGAAACCTTACTTTAAGATTAGAGTCACCCTTTTAGGACAGAGATTGCAGGATTATTCCCCTTCTTAGTGGATTGTTTAACTTTGAAACTCTCTGCCTCAGAAGGCAGTGGGGGTGGGGTCATTGAATACTTTTAAGGTGGAAGTTAGATTCTTGTTAGGCATGTTAATATTATTTGTCTGCAGTTAAACAGTCATCATTACGCTTGTCGTTTAATTTCAGATTGTGATTGAATTAAAATTTCACCATCTGATATGATAGATCTGAAACCCAGACCCAGAATATTATCCTGGCATTCTGGATTACTCATCCATCGATCCAGGATGGTACTGGAGTGTGGGAACTCATTGTGAGATCTCCTAATCAGACCATCCCCTCACATCTTTTATAATCGTTATACTCTTTTAAATCTACTTACAGCTCTGGCAGTCTTTCGAACTCCAGAAACAACCAATGGCCTGGCTGAATCTGACCCGAAGACTAGAACCTCCCGGAGTTCCAGACAAAGAAAACTGACGATGGCCGATTGCCGACACTGCAACCGTAACAACCAAGTGACCAACTATTTACCAGCTTCGCGAAGGCCCGACCTTGGCATCCATCAGTGACCCAACTCCATGCAGTGGACCGACGCCCTACCCGACCACATGGAGATCCGACATGAGGTCCGACTAGACCGAGAACAAGACCCCCGGACCACCCGAGGCCATGACCAGTGTCCAGGGCCCCATCAGATGCGCCCACTTACCATCCAGAACAGCAAACCATCCACACCAACTCCTGGGCCTGACCAGAAGCAGCCACTTACTCAGAAAATGTGGGAGACGTGCCAGCTTACAGGTGAGACTGAAATAACGTGGTTTCAAGACCCCGTCCCCAGCATGCACCTGTCAAACGCTCAAGCTATTGAAAACAAGCAGGGAAAACTTAAAGCTAGACTCACCTACCAAAGCAATTTGACAGACTGTTGTGTACTCTGTTTTACAGAGACATGGCTCACCCCTGCTTCTCCTGACTGTGCCTTACAACCCGAGGGCTTCCCAATCCACCAGATGGACTGAATGGCATCTTCAGGCAAGGCAAAGGGCAGAGGGGTCTGCCTTCTGATCAACTTTGAGAAGGCAATGGCCTAGTGATATTATCGTTGGGCTGTTAACCAGATTTGAATTCTACCATGTCGGATAGTGGAATTTGAACGCAATAACTAAAAAACAAGTCTAAGTCTAATGATGACCACGAATCTATTGCCAGTTGTTGGAAAAACCCATCTGGTTCACTATTGTCCTTTAGGGAAGGAAACTGCCATTCTTACCTGGTCAGGCCTACATATGAATCCAGATCCACAGCAAAGTGGTTGACTCTCAACTTCCCTCTGGGCAATAAGGGATGGGCAATAAATGCTGGCATAGCCAGCAATGCCCTCATCCTGTGAGTGAATGAAAAAAAGGAATTAAAACACCTCAGACATGATGACCCTGGTGAGTTCTTGCTCCCTGGACCTATAACATCTGACGCTGAAGTGTAGTCCCTACTACATGCTGTGGGAGTTTACTTCTGATACCCTGACAGCAATGTACATCCCATCCTATGTGGAAGTGAAGAGCGCACTTGATGAAATATACACTGCAAATAGCCTTGAGATAGAATACCTGAGGCCTTGTTAATTCAATCATGAAATACATCTACTGCTCCATTGCCAGCCTGCACTTCAGTAAATCAGACCATAAAGTGGTCTCCTTCTCCTGGCTTATGAGCAGAAGCTGAAGTGTGAGGATTGGTACAGAAAGTTGTGCAATGTAGGTCTGAGGTAATGGCAATGCTGCTACATGTCTGCCTGGAATCGGTGGACAGGTCCATTTTCAAGAACTCAGCTGCAAAATTAAATGAGTATGTCACTACCATCGCAAATATCGTCAGTTAGTGTGTAGAGGACTGCATGCCAAAGAAGTTAATCCAAGTGATTCCCAATCGGAAACCACAGCTGAACTGAGAGATCCACTCGCTACTGAAGTCCAGGTCTGAGGGGTTCAAATCGGGTGACCTGATCTACTCAGGAAATCTAGGTACAACCTTTGCAAAGCCATCAGGGGCGCCAACAGACGATACGAGACTAAACTAGAGCCCCAGACTATCCACACAAAAGCATATCAACTGTGGCAGGGCTGACACGATATAACGGGCTACAAAACAAAGTCGAGTGGAATCGCTGACGACAATGCATCCCTCCCCGATGATCTTAATGTGTTCTCTGCTCATTTTGAACAGAAAATCATTCAAATAATGTCACCTACCCCGACAGCCTCAGGTGCACCTGTGCCTACAGTCACCACCTCAGATGTCGATGGGCCTTCCTGAGTGCGAACTAATGGAAAGCAACTGGCCTGGAGAGAGTCCCTGGCGGTGCATTCAGATCCTGTGCAGACCAGCTGGAGGGAGCATTCGCTGACATTTTAACCTCTCCTTACTACAATGTGAGGTTCTCAGCTACTTCAAAGCCTCTATCATCCCGGTACCAAAGAAAACATCAGGCAGTGTGCCTTAATGACTACCACCCGGTGTCTCTGACATCCATCATTATGAAATGCTTTGAGAGATTAATAAAGGCACACATCAGCTCGAGCCTCCCAGATTGCCTTGATCCACTACAATTTGCCTACCGTCGCAATAGGTCCATTGGCAGATGTCATCTCCCTGGCTCTACACTCATCCCTGGAAAATCTGGATAAATAGGACACCTACGTCAGACTCCTACCTATTGACTTTAGTTCCAACTTCAACACCATAATTCCAACAAAATTTATCTCCAAACTCAGAGACTTAAGACTCTGCTTTTCCCCTCTGCGGTGGCTCTGCAACTGGCCAGGATACCCACGTTTAAATCAACTACAGGCCAAACAGCAAAACATGCAGCAATGACAGGCAGGTTTAGGAACAGATTCTGAATCCTCCAATGAGTTGAGTGAAGAGGAAGGTGCAAGAGTCGCCCCCTTAAAAACCAAATGAAAGAAGATTAAATCTGAACAAACAACTAATGATGAAGTGACCAAGTACGACATGGCTATGTTGCGTGGCACACTCACAAACTGGCTGATCCAGAACAAATTGGTAAGGAGTCTAATGAATTACTTCTTCCTAAAAAAAGGAGGAATGAAGACATGGGACTAATTGGAACATTTAAGGGGCATTTACAGTCTTCACCTGCTAGATGGAGTCCAAATTATGACTGTAATTGTGCCTGGCAGTGCAGGCCAATGATTGGCCAAGGAAGTATGAGATGTTCTTGGAGAAGGTGTGCACCAATTAGAGGTCATATGGGAGTCAATTAGGAACTGGTTGTAGGAGGTCAGTCCAGTGGAAACAGGCTGGAGAAAGATTACTGCATGCCAGCAAAAAGGGAACAGAAGACATGTTAGAGTATGATCTGTGCTTTAAGACAGCGTAGCTGGAGCATTCTGGAATTGGTAACAAAGGGCTGAAAGAAATGGATGTGAGTAGCCTGGGCCCTATGAAAGTTGCTTTTGTAGCAGGCTTAAAGCCAGAATTATCTAAGATGCTGAAGCTGACCAAACTGGGAAGGCAGATGAACAACTTATGGAAAACTGGTGGAACAGTGCAACAGGTTGGCTTGAGATACGAGGGTTAAAGTTCGAACGATACAAGTGACTGAAGGAAAATCCCACAGATTAGAAAAACAACCAGGAACGCTTCCCAGGAAGTGCCACTCCTGTGGAAAAGAGGGACATTGGCCTAAATCAATAAGGATGAAACAAACGTAGCATCGGGAGAATAACTGCCTGAAACAAAACCCTTCATCAGAAGAGAGCCCTTTGGAGAGATTTAAGCAACGCTTCCCTGTATAACTGAAGGATTTGCTTGAAGAGACAAAAAACTGGCTGAGCCCACCCTAGCCCACTCTGCACCTCTCCTTGCACTGATACAACAATGAGGAGATGGAATACATATACTTATGAGGATGGGCAATCAAGATATATACTGTCTCCTGGATATGACGGGTAGAATTGACGTGTCTGCCCCTGGGTTACGGAAGTTCTTTGCCTTTGGGTGGTAAAAAACAAAATACTTTCATGGTTGGGGGTGGGGAACTGATCCTAAAGAGAACACATCCAGTGCTCAACGAGCAGAGCCCACATGAGTTAACTGCATCGGTCTGGGTAGGCCCAGTGGAGCAAGGTCACTTGGGAATGGATGCCCTGAGCCAGGTAAATTCCTTGTTACACTTTAAGGATGGCTAGGCATTTGCCAGCTGCACTGTGTTAGCTGCCAATTAATTGGATACTTGCCTAGCACTTAGGACCTTTCAAACTCCTTATTAACGTCATTACAGGAAATACAGAAGAATATTGATTTCTGCTAAATTTTAGAATATCAGCTCCAACAAAGTTATGTGATTACACCTACTATTAGAATTATTTAGCTAACAAGTTGTGAGCAGTTTACTTCTTACTGTATTTACCCCTATCTTTATCCTTGGGTGTCTTACAATGTATTCATTCACCTCACATTCCCATGTCTACTAGTTTCTGTACCTATGATTTGTTTCTCCCTGTAATGGTATGGGGGTTGGTTTTACTGCTCAAGACTGGTTTGGTCTCATAACTTTGTGAATCTCTTCCTTGAATGCTTTTGGTGATATTTTGTAAATAGGTAGGTCTATAACTACTTTGGAATCTATATCTATGATTATTTGAAGGATCTTAACTAAAACCTACTATTAGTATTGTAACAGATTGATTAAATAATTCAAGAGAGATTCACTAATTAAATGTAGTGCGAAATGTTCTTATCTATGTCTTATGTGTAAACAATTGCAGCTGCATATTCTGTTACCTTGAGTCTACAGAGATACTATTGTTGTACTTGTGAAGACTACATTAAGCAAATATTTTCCCAAGCTCTCTAACTACTGTCTGCCATGTTCTGCTGCATTAGGCATCAGCAGCCATTGGCCATGTTGTGCTGCTCAGTCATAGGCAGCCTTAACAACATGCCACCCCTCCCCAGGTGATAACGGGCATATAGAGTTTTTTGTTACAGTTTCAAACTTGTTAAACTGTGCTGAATCATGGAAATAGGCTTAAATGTCTAATTCATGTATATAAAACTGTGAATATTTTCTATTTTTTTGCAGCCTCACACGAATCATGCAAGGATTTCACTGCACATATTAATTTCTGGCAAGTAAATTTTGTGCGCTGAAATCAGTGCCCTTTTCCCCTCTAGCTAATGAATGCTGCCGTGTGATTTCTCAGTCCAACCTTTGATGGATGGATTATTCAAAACAACAGTTTAAGTTGAGAATTGCCTTTAAAATTCTGCTGCTTCAGATTTTATGCAGCTTTATCTGTTTATTTGCTGCAGCTGTTTGCTGATACCCTCTTGCATTGCAAGATGCTTTTCTATACACTGTTTCACACATCACAGCTACTAACAACAGTTGCTTCATTAGCAACAGCAAGCCCAGTGCTTCGCAATTCCCACTGAGCATTCTAATAGTGCTGCATTTAGAGACAGAAGAGGATTTCACCTTGAGGGAATCTCAGACTTTACACTTCTACTTGAACACTTATCAGGTGCCTAGTTTTTTGACTTAGACACGGCTACATAGAGATGTCTGCAGAGACATAACAATCAGAACCCATGTGGTATGTTGACACTTGGAGCTCAAACTGCAAAACAAAGATTTACTCTAGGAAAATTACTGATCATAGCAGAGCAAGTACTGCATCATTCATCTTTTATGCAAGCTCTTCTGGGCAAGCTACCATTCTTCCTTCAGCACAATAACATCACCATCCCCCAACACTGGCCAATGTACAAAATGAGCCACAGAAGCTGTCTGTGTGTGTTAGAAGAAAAGTCTTCATCATGTTCTGTATCAAAAAAAGGAAACTAGACAGGCAAGTAAAGTTCCAATAGATGCCAAAAGTATAGGGTCGCATTGATGCCATGCATATTGTTATTAGAACGTCTAGCAAAAATACAGAGAGGAAAGGTGTTCAGCCCATTAGTTAACAAGCAATATCATATCACAGGAATGGAATACAATCCTATGATTATTCTGCAACATCCATTTTGTCTTCATTTTTTATCATATGATGTACTTGAAGGGAGAGAAAAATTGGAAGACTGAATCATCAAGGCCAAACATACCCACTGCAGTCCTGAATAATTGTCTCAGGTTAAGGCGGAATACTGATGCAAGAAAGCTCATGGTATGTTACATGCAAGCATTGCAAGATTCTGGTGCTTTGAATGATCAGAGTGCACCTTTAGAGTTTTTACAATGGAGTGAGTCTTAGTTACCAAGGGCAGGTAGATTGGAGTTGATTCAGAGGTTAAGAAAAATTCAGGATCCCAACACAACTAAACACTGCTCATTTCCATTGTACCCATTCTATTTCAGTTGAGGCCCATCAAGAGATAGGTGGCCAAGCCACTGACTGAAAGTGGGCCAGTCATTTAAACATGGTGAATGGTGTTCATTGCAGCATTCATTGTGTTTTTTTAAAATTGGCTTTGACTGTTTTTCTCACATGAAATCTAGCAGTTGGCAAGGAGCTGAACCAAAATTAAAGTCAATGAGAATCAGAGGAAAGATTGTCCATTGACTGGAGCCCCACCTAACACAAAGGAAGATAATCGTGGTTTTTGGAGGTCAGATATCTCTGTCCCAGGACATGGCCTCAGGAGTATCTCAGCATAGATTCTAAGGCCCAGTCATCTTCAACTAATCTACCAATGACCTTGCATCTACTATAAGGTCAGAAATTAGATGTTCACTGGTGAATCCATAATGTTCAGCACCATTTGTGACTCTTCAGGTACTGAAGAAATCCATGTCTATATGCAACAAACCCTGGGCAATGTCTAGGCTTTGGCTGATGTATGGCAAGAAATATTTGCCCCACACAAGTGTCAGGCACTATCATTTCAAACAAGAGGAAATCTAATACCCTCACCTTGACATTCAGAGGCAAATACTGTGACCAAACAGAGTCATCCTGACTGTTTAAAATTTAAATAAAGGCTGGCAGTTACCTTTCATGCAGCATTAATGGGTACATTCTCAATGGCAACACACCTACCAATCAGAGTCTACTAGCCAACAATCAGCACTCTATTTTCATGCAGTATATAAATTTTGGTTTCCTCCTTGAATTGCTGTTCTTGTGAATTGTCCTGATCAGTGCAAAATGCAAAGCTTCAACAAAATATGTCCTTTTTCAGAAATACATATACTCTGCTTTCCTTGTGATGACCTTAATAGGACGATATTTTGTGCAATGCATTTTCCCTGAGACTATGAACTATCTAAATGTACCACCAGTGGACCTAAAAAGGATAAATCAGAGTAATTTGTAAATGATTAAAATTGAAAATAATGAAGAATCAAAGAGACGTGAGAGTCCAGGTAAAGAGATCATTAGATTGTCATTAACTGGTACAGAAAATAATCGAAAAGATAATGGAATCCTAGCCTTTCTATCTAAAGCATTAGAATACAAAGGGTTATATGGTCCCCTGCATTTATACAATGTCCCAAGTTAATCTGCAACTGGACATCAATGTTTGGTTATGGAAACTACATCTTCAGAAACACATTCAGCCTTGGAGTGATACATGGAGTTTGCATTAAATTATGGGGAAAGAATGCATAATCATGGTTTATATTCCCTGGAATTTAAATGATAATGGCGCTTTAATAGTACAGTGATAACATGATGGAAAACTGCTAAGGTAAATAGAATCTACTTCTATTGCTTGGTAAATGTAGTATGAGGGAACATTATCTAAAAATTACATCCAGACATTTTGGGAGCAAAGGTTGAAATGACATCAAGCTAAATGTGGTAAAGATTTGAAACTCTCTTTTGTCGCCTCGGAAACTAGCCGTAAAATGGTGGAATTTAACATTGTGGATATTAACCTAAAATTTGTTGGTTTAGCCAAATCAAAGTTAAAAGAAATTAAATGTAATGAGAAGGAGAAAAATTATGAAGCCCGGTAATGATTTAATGATTATAAAGATCACAGGTTTTAATGTGTTTCTATGTTTTGCTGAAGGAATGTGCATGCATTTGTATTAAGTTGCATAACTCAGCATTAATGGACTAAGCTAGCACAGCAAGTCCAGAAAAGCTTACGTACGGAATTAGATACATTAATGTGGACAATTTGTCAGCTGAACTACAGTGTATATGTAGCTTGATTAAATGACATAAAAGTGGTGAAAGCATAAGCAAGCTAAAGTTGACATCAAAGTTCATTACAAGAGATCAGCCTCCTTCCAAGGAAAAACAAGCAAGCCCTAACGAGTTAAGTGATAAAAATGAAGTTAAATTAAATTAAATGGATGAGAAGGAGAAAAGATATGAACTTAAGGGCCCATGATGTTCAAAGTAGTACATTGGTGTGGATAGAAAATTGGCTCATGAACAGGAAACCGTGACTGGTGACAAAAGATTCTTTTTTCAGGTTGGCGACCCATGACAAGTGGGAATCATTGCTGACACCGCAAACTGTTTACAATAAATCTTAATGACCTGGAGGAAGGAAGTGAATGTCCTGTGGCCAAATTTGCAGACAACATTAAATGGGTGGAAAGCAGATTGTGAGAGGGAAACAAAACAGTTTGCAGAGAGATATTGACAGTTAAGTAAATGGGCAAAAACTTAGCAAATGGAGTACAATGTTGAAAAATGTGAAAATGTTTATTTTGGAAAGGAGAACAAAACAACAGTATTATTTAAATGGAGGTGAACTGCAGAAAGCTGTAACACAAAGGGACTTTGGAATTTATGCACAAAACACAGAAAGCTAGCTCACAGATGCAGCATGTAATCAGTAAGGCTAATGGAATGTCGGCCCTTATAAGGGGGTTGGAGTATAAGAGTAGGGAAGTCTTACAGGAACTCTGCAAGTTGAGATCACGTCTGGAAACTGTAAGCAGTTTTGATCTCCTAATTTAAGGGAAGATATTATTTCATTGGAGGCAATCCAGATTCACTAAGATGATCCCTGGTATGGAGAGATTGTCTTACCAGCAAAAGCTAAGCAGGTTGGAACTCTGCTCACTGGAGTTTAGGAGAATGAGAAGTAGTTTCATTGAAACATTAGGATTCTTAAAGGCCTTGACAAAGTAAGTCCTGAGAGGCTGTTTTCCCTCATGGGAAAGTCTAGGACCAGAGAACATTGTCTCAGAACTAAGGGGAACTAAGGGGAATTTCTTGTCTCAGATGATTGTGAGTCTTTGAGAGTCCATGTCACAGTATGCTGTGGGAACAGAGTCCTTGTGTAGCGATGGATTCTTGATTGGTAGAGGAATCAAAGGTTATGGGGAAAGGCAGGAAAATGGATGTGAGGAATGTTGGATCATCCATAAAATTAAGGAATGGTGGAACAGAGCAGACTCGTGGGACTGAATGGCCTACTCTTGTTCCTATTTTATGTGGTCTTATGGTCAAACCAACATGAAAAACAGGATACATTGATGATGTTTGCCAGTGATCAACCTGATCATTTACTGAAAATCAGACAGTCACATATTTGAATGCATAGTTTCTTTGTCTTGAAGGAGTTAATAAATCTTGTCTCACAATACAATTAGCTAACGTGGGTAACAGACGTCATCTAATCAGTGGCTAGAGGTTAGGTCAAAGCTCATCACCTATTCTAGTATGATCTTTGGAAAGTCCACACGAAAGTGTTCACTTGTGATTGTAAGAATTGTATGGGTAAGACTTTTGCAATTTTTTCTGTAATGTAAAGAACATTGGGGATTTGTTGTTAGAATTGCCTTGGGTTATTGATATCCCGAGTAATCTATTTGGACAGGGAAAGTAGAAATAAAAGCCAACATCATTTTTTTTGAGAGAGAGAAACTTGGGTCGGGAACACATTTTCTAAGCTTAGATAGAGCCAATTGAGGGCAGATCTAGCTCGAGTGGACTAGGAGAGGAGTTTAGCAATAAAGATATTCAGAGTCTTAGAGTTATAGAGTCATACAGCATGGAAACAGGCCCTTTTGCCCAACTCGTCCAGGTTTCCTCAACTGAACTAGTTCCATTAGCCTGCGTTGGTCTATATCCCTCTTAACAGTTCCTATCCATGTACCTGTCCAAATGTCTTTTAGGCTTTATAATTGTACTTGCAACTACCAATCCCTCTGGCAGCTCATTCCATATACACGCCACCCGCTGTGTGAAAAAGTTGCCTCTGTGGACCCTTTTAAATCTCTCTGCTCTCACCTTAAAAATATGCCCTCCAGTTTTGGACCCCCCCATCTTGGGTAAAAGACCTTGGCCATTCACCTTATCCATGCCTCTCATGATTTTATAAACCTCTATAAGGTCACCCCTCAGCCTCCTATACTCCAGGGAAAAAATGTCCCAGCCTATCCAGCCTCTCCTTATACCTCAAAACATCCAGTCTTGGTGACATCCTTGTAAACCTTTTTTACGCTCTTTCCAATTGAATAACATCCTTCCTATAGCAGAGCAACAAGAATTGGACACAATACTCCAAATGTGGCCTTACCAATGTCTTGTACAGCTGTAACATAATGTCCCAACTCTTGTACTCAATACTCTGACTGATGAAGCAAGTGTGCCAAATGCCTTCTTCATCACCCTGTCTACCTGTGATGCCACTTTCAAGGAATTATGTACCTACCCAACCATTAACTGTGTAAGTCTTGCCCTTAGCAAAATACAATACCTTGCATTCATCTGAATTAAACTCCATCTGCCATTCCTCGGCCCATTGGCCCAGTTGACCAAGATCCCATTGTACTGTTAGATAACCTTCTTAACTTTCCACTATACCACCAACTTTGCTGTCATTCTTAAACTTACTAACCATGCCTCCCTGGATCCCATATGACATAACCTTTCTAACCAGTCTACTGTATGAAACCTTGTCAAATGCCTTGCTAAAGTCTATGTAGACAACATCTTCTGCTCTGCCTTCACCTGTCTTCTTGGTCACCTCTTCAAAAAATGCAGTCAAGTTTCTGAGACACGATTTCCCACACACAAAGCCATGCTGACTATTCCTAATCAGTCCTTGCCCTTCCAAATACATGTCCATCATATCTCTCAGAATCCTCTCCAACAACTCACCTCCACTGACTTCAGGCTCACTGGTCTACAGTTTCCTGGCTTTTTCTTGCAGCCTTTCTTAAATAGTGGCACAACATTAGCTTCAGTCTTCCAGCACCTCACGTGTGGATGTCAATGACACAAATATATCTGATAGGGGCCCCGCAATTTCTTCCCTAGCTTCTCATAATGTCCTGGGATAGACTTGATTAGATCCCAACGTTTTTATCTACCTTCAGGCGTTTGAAGACCTCCAGGACTTCCTCTTCTATAATGTGGACCCTTTTCAAGACCTCATGATTTATTTCGCCAAGTTCCCTAGCTTCCAAGACATTCTCCGTAGTAACTACTGATGCAAAACATTTGTTTAGGGTCTCACCCATCTCCTGTGGTTCCATAATTGGCCTTGTTGATCTTTAAGGGACCCTATTCTCTGCCTAGTGACTCCTTCACTCTTAATATTCTTGTAGAATCTCTTTGGATTTTCTTTAACCTTATATGCCAAAGCTATCTCATGTCGCCTTTTGCGCTCCTGATTTCCCTCTTAAGTGTACTCCTACACTCCCATACTCCTCAAGAGATTCACTTGATTCTAGCTGTCTATGTTTGACATATGCCTCCTTCTTTTTCTTGACCAAAGCCTCCATAGCTCTCGTCATGAGTGTTTCCGATTCCTGTCAGCCCTGTCCTTTACACTAACAGGAACATGCTGTCCCAAAACTCTTATTATCTTGCTTTTGAAAGACTCCAACTTGCCAGACATCCCTTTACCTGTGAACAGTCTGTTCCCATCAACTTTTGAAAGTTCTTGTCTAATACCAAAAATATTGTCCTTGCGCCAATTTAGAATTCTTAAGTTGTGAACCAGGCCTATGCTTTTCCATAACAATTTTAGAACTATTAGAATTTTGGTCACTGGTCCCAAAGTGCTCTCCCACTAACACCTCAGTCGCTTACCCTTCCTTATTTCCCAAGAGGTGTTGAGCTTTTCCCCTTGTCTAACAGGATCATGTACATATTGATTGAGAAAGTTTTCTTCAACACACTTAACAAATGCCCCCCCATCCAAGCCTTTAACATTATGGCAGTCCCAGTCTATGTTCAGAAAGTTAAAACTGTGATAAACCTATTATTCTTACAACTTCTGCAATCTCCCTATATATTTGCTCCTCAATTTACTGCTGACTACTGGGATGGTCTACGGTACAATAACATCAAAGTAATCACCCCTTCTTATTGCTCAGTTCCACATGGCTTCACTGGATGATCCCCCAAGAATATCCTGTCTAGTTCTGCCATTTTTCCGAATCAAAGTTCCACTCCCCCCTCCTCTCGTTCTTCCCCTTCTATCCTTCCTCTAGCATTTGTATCCAGGAACATGGAGCTGCCAGTCTTGTCCCTCCTTCAGCCATATTCCTGCAAGAGCTATGATATCCCAGTTCCATGTTCCCATCCACGCCTTGAGTTCATGTGCCTTACCTGTCAGGCCTCTTGCATTGAAATAAATACAGTTTAATTCATCAATCTTCCCTCATTCTCTGCCATGCTCTTGCCTGCTTCGTGTATTTAACATTTTCCTTAAATTCTGTACCAGCCTCCTGAGATGCTATTCCAACCAACCCGGACCCCGGAAACAGTGTCCAAAACGATATACCTGTTAGACAGGGAGATAGGCACAGGAGACTCCTGCACTACCTGCCTCCCTCTCCTGGCAGTCACCAATCTATCTGACTGAACCTGCAGTGTGACCGCCTCCCAGAAACTACTACCTATTACATTCTTTGCTTCCTGCATGCTCTTCAGTTCTTCTAACCTCTGCTCCAACAAATCCATATGGTCTGAGAGGAGCTGCAGCTGGAAACACTTCCTGCAGGCATAGTCACCAGGGACAATCAACTGCTCCCTGATTTCCCTCATCTGACAGGAGCAATCCACTGCGCTGACTGCCATTTCTGCCCCTTTAACGACTAGCAGACTTAGAGAAAAACCAAAGGTCTTAACCTTGTCTTGTTACTGCTCCCTTTTTTCAACAAAGCCTGATATTCAGCTAGGCTGTCTCTTGGATCTCATCAGTAACATCTTGACCACAAAGAAACCTCTTGCAAAAATGGCCAGAACACGACACAGCAATGCTTCCTTCCTCCACTTGTTTAAACTCCCGCACTTGGCTCAACTCCCAGCATTTGCACACTCTTGCCGGTTGCACTCGTTGAGGAACAAATCACAGGAAAGGTGTATCCCGGTTCAAACGAAGAATTCTATGAAGTGGGTAAGTCAACCATGGTTAATCAGAGAAGTTAAGGATAACATAGGATTAAAAGGAAAAACATATAACACGGAAAAAATTAGTGCTAGGTCAAAGGATGGGAAACGTTTCAAAAACTAACAAAAGACAACTGAAAAAAAAGATAAATCTTCAGGGAAAACTTGCAACTAATATCACAACAGACAGAAAGAGCTTCTTCAAATGTATAAAGAGGAAGAGAGAGGCCAAAGGTAACATCGGTTATTCAGAGGCTGGAGAAATAATAATGGAGAATGGAACAAGTTCTGGACAGCATCCAGTCTTAGGCTGACATATGGCAAGTAGCGTTTATGCCAAACAAATGTCAGCCAATGACAACTTCCAATCTAACCACTTCCCCTTGACATTCAATGATGTCGCCAACACTGAATTCTCCCCTATAAGCATTACTTTTGGGTTACCATTGACCAGAAACTCAACTAGACTTGTCACATAAACACAATGTCTACAAGAGCAGGGCAGAGCTAGGGGTACTGAGGCAAGTGACTCACCTCCTTACTCCCCAAAGCCTGTCTACCATCCACAAGGCACATGTCACATGTGTGATGGAATACTCCCTACTTGCCTGTATGGGAACAGCTACACTTAAGACACCCAAGAAACTTGACACCATTGAAGACAAAGCAGCCTGCTTGATTGACACCACATGCAGCCACACCCTCCACCACCCATATTCAGTGGCAGCAATCTGTATTTTCTACAAAATACGCTGCAGATATTCATCAAAGATATTTAGATAGCACCTTCCAAACCCATGGCCACTTCCATCTAGAACAACAAGGGCAGCAGATACTTGGGAACACCACCACCTGTAAGCTCACCTCCAAGCCACTCACCATCCTGACTTGGAAATATATTGACCATTCTTCACTGTCACTGGGTCAAAACCCTGAAATTCCCTTCCCAATGGCATTCTGGATCATCCTACATCAAATGGACTCCAGCAGCACAAGAAGGCAGCTCTTCACTGCCTCTTAAGGGTAACTAAGAATTGGCAATAAATGTTGGTCCAGCCAGCAACACCTATGTCACATGAGTGAATAAATTTTTAAAAGGTAAAGAAATACAGAAGAGTTGCATCATACTTTTCATTAGTGTACAGTACACTAATAGTATTCCAGAATTACTAAATAATTAAGGTACAAAATACTGGGGGCAAAATAAATACAGCAGCTATCACAAGAACAAAAAGAAGCGCTAGAAAAAATAATGGGATTAAAGACAAAAATGTGCCATGGACCAGATGGAACGTATCCCAGGATATTCAAGAAAACAACTAGACCGCTAATGGATATGCTGGTAGCAATCATCTTAGGTTCTCGAAAAGTCCCAGAAGCTTGGAAAACAGCCACTGTAGCACTTTTTTTTAAATAAGGGAAGCAGACAAAACATAGGTAAGTATAGGCCACTTAGCTTATCTGTTATGGAAAAATGTTAAGAGTTTATTTTAAATAATATAAAAGCAGACTATTTAAAGTGTACAATGTGATCAGACAAAGTCAACTGGCTTTATGAAAGGGAATTCATAACCTGACAAATATATTAAAATTCTTTGAAAAGGAAACAAACAGGATAGATAAAGGAAAGGCGGTGAATGTAATATGTTTGAATTTTCAGACAGTGTTCAATAAGGTACTATACATGATGCTACTTAATAAGGTAAGAGCCCTCCATGTTGGATGCGGACCATTGAGCTACTCTCCTTCATTAGACAGAGATGACTGCTGGTGAGTTCAACCTGAGGGTTACCATGCCTCGGGCAAGGTAGATGGTTGAGAAGGCAGGACATTCATGGTAACCTTACCCACTGCAGGAAGTTAACTTGTGCCTTTGGTATCACTCTGCGTCATAAACTAGCTGTCAATTCAACTGAGATAACACGCCCCCGGAGCAGACTGGCTACCTATTAGCAGACAGAGTTGGGATAATAGGAGCATTTTCAGGATGGCAACCTGTAACTAGTGGAGGGCCACAAAGATTCCTGCTGTGGTCACAATTATTTACAACATAGAAAATTTACATTGGCAAGGAAAGGAAAGATACAACAGCAAAGATTCAAAAGCAAATGGGAAAGAAAGTGGTGAGGATGAGTTCTACAGATGGATATAGACATATAACCATGTGGGCAATGATTGGCAGATGGGATGTAATATGGGGAAATATGAGGTTATGTACTTTGGTAGAAAGAATAGAGACCCAATTTTTAATCAGTAAAGGAATATAGGGTTTGGGGAGAAAGTAGGAAGAATGTCTCGAGGATAATCAGATCTGCCATTATCTCACTAAATGGCAGAGCAGACTCAATGGGCTGAATGGCCTGCTTTTGTTCCTCTGTCTCATGGTCTCATAGTTTTATGGTAAGTCACAATGGATATCAAGTCAATTTTTAATTTCAAGTTTGAAATTCTTAGAATTTTCTTCATCAAAATTATTAAGGGGTTTAAGACTTCACAATTGCTACGTCCCAGAACAGACATAATTCAACTTAAGCAGAAAAAGCAAAATACATATGCCTTCCTATATTTCTGAGAATGTGTTCTCACAACCTGCGACTTGTCATTCATTTGGCCATGAAATGACCCAACTGGTGATGGCACTTTGATCTTCACATTGGCACATTGCACACAATATATACATTGTGTGTGCATGACATCAGCTTGATAGGTAGTGACTGTATAGTGAAGAAATGACTAAGGATGCCAACAGGTTTATTAAAAATACCATGTGCAACAATCATGGAATAACATGAAGAGAACCATGTCCATCAAGACAACATTGTGAGAATTTTTTGAGATCTTAGAATTATCAAAGAAATTAAACAATCTTAGCTTATAGCTTCTTAGACATTATTTAAGGCCAGAAAATAGAAGGAGTTTTATGTCTAGTTTCAATAATAACATCATCTGTGCCTGAATTGTCTCAGTGCAATTAAACTGTCAAGCAGAATCAACATAATTACTCAATGTGGAAATGTACCTGATACTTTCAAGAGCAGTAAATTTAAATGAAAAGTGGGTTTTTGTTGCACACTTCACAGTTTTTACAAAGCTACTAAACATTATATATATTGGTCAGATTAATCAGGTGTGTCATAGCTATACATCACTGCCAATAGCTGCATATTCTCGATCGACATTTTTAATCAGTGACTTTTTTGCTGTTGAAGTCTAATCCATGTCGTATAATTTCTAAACTGTGGCTCACTGAATACCGCTGTATGCTTTAAATTAGATTTGTTGTTCGATAAAATGTCTGCCTTCATTTGCATTTGTTAGAACTTCAAAGAATGGAATTTGTTAGATTCAGCTCACTATCATGTTGCCTGTGACCTGGATATGAATTCAATCCCAACTGCTTGGATGAAAGTCTCCACTTTGGCAGCTCCTGCTTCCTGTATGAAACAAGAACAAGTTCTCTCATCTTAGTTCGTAATGAACACTCGCTCCCATGACAAATCTGCCTCAAATTCAGCACAATTTACAATCTCATTCAAAGGAACCTTATGAGTTACTGTCATGGGATATAAAAAAGTTTAAATTGCTACTGTATTTGATATTCTGAGGTTGAAGAAAGTTACATATTTGGTCTTTGCAAAAAAAAGCTCTTATTTCCAATCAATATTTCTCATGTCTAGAGTTTCTCTTGAATATTCTAATAATTCACAAATTATAATGGGGTTGTCAGTGATGGCAATAGCTAAGAACATTCTTTGCCACTTACAGTCAACTTTCTGCCAATCAGAAGTTCCAACATTCTTTAATTTTAGATTCTTCCAATTCAGATGGACCTTGTTCTATTATGCTTCTGATCTCAGTCCCAGACTCTCGACCAAAAATAATCCCTTTGATGGTAATGAAAGTAATCTTCACATTGGCACATTGCACACAATATATACATTGTGTGTGCATGACATCAGCTTGACAGGTAGTGACTGTATAGTGAAGAAATGACTAAGGATGCCAACAGGTTTATTAAAAATACCATGTGTATTGTGACACAAAAATTGTGTCCAGGAACACAACTGGTTTGAAACCACAATTATGTTTTGGCCAACGTTGGCTGAATTGGCACTACTTACATTCGTTTTCTGGAAGCGCACAGACCATGAGTATGATGCCTGTGGTATTCCAATTTATTCAAATAGAAGATCAACATCTCCACTGCTGATGCACATTGAGGCAAGTAACACTTGACACCGAATTTCATTGCTTACATTATTCATTGTTAGGCAGGAAGGGAGCAGTAAAAGAATATTAACAAACACCAAGGAGATGGATACCCTGTCAAAATGAATGGCAGGGCATCATTATCAATATTTTAATCTATTTTGCACCCCACATGTGTCTGGGTTGACTGACTGCTGGCTATATAAGAAAGTTGCATATGTGGATGATTGGGGAAAGCTGCCGGGAAACATTGAGTGTTGATGGTCTGGTGGGTAAGAGGCTGGCAATTTGGAATGATAGTAGAAAGATTGCAGATTGTCAGTGGATGGGGATGATGGCTGTTGGTCTGTCACAGCAGAAGGTTTGTTTGAAGGATTGGTGCTTTTCTGGCTCAGAAGCTACGCTCCAAAATGTTTGTTGAATCTAGTGACCCCAACCTCCCTGTAGCTGCTGGGTTCCTGAATCCCAGAAGAACTGTCGAAGACGCATTCAAATCAAATGGCTGCTGAAATATCTGAATCAAAACCTCATCTATAAATAATACAAGTACAAGCTAGTCTCTACAAAGTAGGTGCTCTAATGCAGTTGGAAGTTGTTTTCGTGAATTTGACAACATAATCCTCCCCGCAGATCATTTCTCCACTCATGATGGAGGTGAAGGAGTTTTAAAATATTCTCCACTTTAAATATTGTTCAAATCAAAAACTTCACACACACATTGTGACGTATGCAATTATGAGAAAAATCAATGATAACTTCAAAAGTCTGCGAAATGTAGTTCAAAAAATCCAGTTTTTCAGTTTCATTATTATGTGTAATGTTGTCTCCAAATTATCCTGCACAGCTTGTGCACACACTTCTTTTGCTGGAAGCCATTTTGCAAAAGTCGTTAGCACATGCAGAGGAAATGTCTGATCAATTATGCAAAGTAGACAGACCATGACACTAGTCAGCGTGTAATACTTATTATGTTACCAATGCTGCAATTTTAGAGCTCAACACTCCAGCTATAGTAAGTGGAAGTGTTTAATTTCTGTCGTTGCTTCAAGTTGTCGATGTCTGTCATGCGCTTGCCTTGAATTTGACCATTTCATTGAAACACTGTTCACAGATATGAGCATATAGTGATTATAATGAGGTCAGCCACGTAGACCTCAAAGAATATGAGTTCCCTGATTGGGACTGTTAATTTGGTTTAATTAGGTAGCCCTGGCTGAGAAATATAAACAATAATGTCAAAGATTCTGCTCACTGAGAGCTGGCTCTTAGGAAACTAGATCAGTGTCAAGGATTTACCACACATAAATAAAGGGTGACTTGTTGACAGGTTCAGACTCTGTGGATTTATTTCAGGGCACAATTCTAAATCCTCCCCCGTTTAACTTAGTACAAAAATGAATTTACTTGTTCAGCCTCTGATTCAGTACTAGTTTGGAAGCAAACCTGTGTTTTTTGATATGTTTCTTTCGAAGATGTCAAAATCTGTGTTGCTTTTGACCATTCTCTGAAATTAAATCTTCCTGGCAATATTAACCCTGTTGTCATGTCTTGCTGTTCAATCATTAATTTTCTTTGCTGAAATGGATTTTAATTCTGCTGTGTAAAGAGTCTGCTACTGTGTATTATGGTAATGGATTTCCCTGTTTTTACAGTTAAAATGGAAGGTTCACACCTTCTACAACTAAAGTGGATGATTACTTCTTTTTGTGAGGCTTCTGTAGTTGAATCCCACTAATCCTAGTCTTAATGAATGATTGCCATTTCCTTAATATCTTTACTGTGTGAGTCCTGCTGCCTGTGGCTTTAATAATGAGTCCTGTTCTTTTAATGGCTTTACTGAATGAATTCTGATCTTCACAGCTCTTTCAGAGGAATCCTGTTCTTTTAATAGATTCTCCTAGATGAATCCTGCTGTCTGCGGAGCTACTAATAAGATCCATTGTTTCACTTCTTTTTCTGGATGAGTCCTGCACAGGAGCTTTAAAGAAACACTTCCTGGCTTCAATGTGGTTTAAGTAATGAAATTTCTGCTTTTTCTGCAGCCTCATTAGTTTCCTAGCCACTTTCTATCCTTAGACACTAAATATGGGGCTGGAAAAGCAGTCGATCAGACAGCATCCAGGGTACAGGGAAGTCAATGTTTCAGGCCGAAACCCTTTGTCAGGACTGGGGAAGGGGAGGGGAGCCCAGAAATAAATAGAGGGAAAGGGGTTGGGGCTGGGGAAGGGTAGGTGGGATGGAAATAGGTGGATGCAGGTAGGGGTTTATTATGGTTGATCAGTGGAAAGGGTGGAGCAGATTGAGCTTGCATGTACTTGAATCTTTCATCTCCCTAGCTAATCAAAAACTACCTACATCAACAAAAGGAGAAAAACTCTGGAAAAACACAGCAGGTCTGGTAGCATCTGTGGGGAGAAAACAGAGTCAATGGTTCAGGTCCGGTGACCCTTCTTCAGAAACCATCTATATTTCGCTTAAAATAATTTGTGATTTTCCAATTTACTACCTTTTTGAGGAATGGGATTCCGAAGACTCACAACCCTTCAAAATAAAGAAGTGTTTTGTAATCTCTGCCTTAAATGGGTGATCTCTTATTTTTGTATTATGGCCCCCAAATTTTTGATTCTCCCATAAGAGGAAGCATCCTTTCCACATTCACCCAGTCAGTGGCTCAGTGGTTAGTACTGTCGCCTCACAGTGCCAGGGACCTGGGTTCGATTCCACCCTTGGGCAATTACCTGTGTGGAGTCTGCAACTTCTCCCTGCGTCTGCATGGGTTTCCATTGGGCACTCCAGTTTCTTCCCACAGTCCAAAGATATGCAGGTTAGGTGGACTGGCTGAGCTAAATTACCCGTAGTGCCAAGGGGTGTGTAAGTTAGGTGGATTAGACATGGAAAATGCAGGGCTATCAGGGATGGGTTTGGGTGGGATGCTCTTTGGAGGGGCAGTGTGGACTTGTTGGGCTAAATGGCCTGTTTCCACACTGTAGAGATTCTATGAGTTCTAAGTCCCATCAGGAACCTATATGTTTCAATTCGGGCACCTCTGACTCTTCT
This sequence comes from Ginglymostoma cirratum, assembly GCA_024137785.1. Taxonomy (NCBI): domain Eukaryota; kingdom Metazoa; phylum Chordata; class Chondrichthyes; order Orectolobiformes; family Ginglymostomatidae; genus Ginglymostoma; species Ginglymostoma cirratum. The sequence goes on from JAHRHZ010000049.1 coordinate 25,824,167, forward strand.
AAACTCTAGAGGATACAGGCCTAGACCGTCTAGCCTTTCTTCATAGGACACTCTGTTCATTCCACGTATTGGTCTAGTAAACCTTCTCTGAACTGCTTCCAACTATTAACATCTTTTCATAAGTACAGTGACGAGTACTGCAAACAGTACAGATGTGGTCTCACCAATGCCATGTATAATTGAAGCTTAACTTCTCAGCTTTTGCGTTCAATTAACCTCACAATAAAACATTACATTTCATTAGCTTTCCCAATAATTTGCTGTACCTGTAGACTAACCTCCTGGGATGAATGCACAAGGAAGGTCTCCTTGCATCTCAAAGTCCTGCAACCTCTCAGCATTTATATAATTTTTTAAATTCTTTCTGCCATAATAGACAATTTAACACTCTCCAACATTATATTCCAGTTGTCAGCTCACTCACTAACCTATCTATGTCCATCTGTGGGCACCTTGTGTCCTCTTCATATCTAATTTTCCTATCTTTCTGTCATCAGCAAATTTAGCTGCTATACCTTTGGTCCCTTCATTAAATGATTGATATAAACTGTAAAGAGTTGTGGCCCCTGCACCGAACCCTGTGGCACACTGTTCAGGATATCCTGGCAGCCTGAAAGAGGCCCATTTATTTCTGCTCTGCCTCCTGTTAGCCAGCCAATCTTCTACCATACTAATTTGTTACACCCAACACCCTGAGATTTTACGTTCTGCAATCACCTTTGAAGTGGCACCTTATCAAATCTGGAAATCTAAGTACAACTTATCCACTGGTTCCCCATTATCCACAGCACAAGTTACTTCTTCAAAAAAAAAGACCAAATTATTTAAACATGAAGCTCCCTTTGACAAAACCATGTTGGCTCCCCCGATCACCTTCAATAGATGGAATCGTTCTTTGTAATGTCTTTAATAAAAGCTTCTAACATTTTCCCTATGACAAATGTTACACTCGCTGTTACATTAATATTTGAGCTGTCTCACTCTGTCATCATCAATTCTGCAAACAATGATTTCCAGGGAAAGATGAGCAGAAACTCCTGTCGATACTGTAGCAGAATGGTCAGCATGAGGCATAGAGATGACTGTGTTCAGGCAGTGATAATTTTCATTTATAGTGACCTCAAATAAAATTGCCTGTGCCGAGGGGAAAGGAGACAGACCATTTGAACAATAAATTGTCCCAAATAAAGGTGAATGAATGGTCACCTTTATGTTCACTCTGCCGTGTGCCACTACTAAAAGGAATGCCACTTCTTCAACATTAAACTGATATGTGACCATATGCACCACATCATGTAGGTCAATGCATGGCATTCTTGCAGAAATCATGATACCTTCATTTTGAGACAATATGCTATACCAGGTTCATTTTTATACCACGACAAACCAAAGAATGGCTGCCAAGCAATAAGTGATATCCTTTAATGATGTAGCCCCGTGGCTCCAATGCACAGCCCAAATATTTGCAGCAGCATACATATATCAAGAAAGCCCTGCTGTCACTCGAGATGCAGTTAAGCAGATTCTTGAGGTGCTTGGGCCTTTGCTTGGGCCCCTCTGCAGTTGACCTAAGATACTCAGTAGAGTGGATGTCTTGAATTGTACTGGCCTGCTGCATACTGCATGACTTGTCAGCCACATCTGCAGAGTCCATCCACTAGCTATACAGTGGTCAGGTACAGTGGAGGAGGCTCATGGGAGGAAAAGGGAAAATAGGAAAAAAACCTGAGGAGAAAAAGGATTCAGAAGAGAGGAGGAAGAATCCAGGACAGACCCTTCCTGCTCCATGCTTTCCGTGACTTGCCAGTCAGGGCAAACCATACTAAAAACAAAGAATGGTAGATGCTGGAAATCTGAAATACAGCCAGAAATGTTGGAGAAAATCAATGGTTCTAAATCAATGGTTCACACCAAATTCAAAACCTTAACTCTGTTTGTTGTGGTTGGTTGGCTTGCCGAGCTGGTTTGTTGTTTTTCCGCAGACGTTTCATTACCCTGCTGGGTAACATCATCAGTGCAGCCTCTGATGAAGCGCCATCGTGCTTTCACGTCTGGTATTTAAACTCTGGAGTCATTGAGTTGTGTTACCCCACTTTGGGTGTTCCTTCACAGTGGACTGTATATGGGGTCGAGCTCTATGTGTTTGTTGATGGCTTTCATCATGGAGTACCAGACTTCTAGGAATTCTCATGCTTGTCCCTGCTTTCTTTGTCCCATGATCTTGGTGTTGTCCCAATCGAATTGATGGTTCTCGATGGGTCAAATGGCCTGCTTCCACATTGTAGGGATTTGATGATTCTATGAAATGTAGGACAGCAGAAACAATTAACTTATTTGAAAGGTTACAGTTGTCCAAAAGGTAGGTTGCATTTGTCAACTGACTTGATGTCTTGATGTCAGAGATGTATCAAGTATAAAAGAAGGAAGCCTTATCCAATTTTACAGTAGAACGAACACTGACCTTTCACTGACTGATGAGTAATTAGGATCAATTGACCCTAGCATCAGATGCCGACACTAACAGCAAATGAGAAAATAAAGAAAAGCTTCAAGGACAAAATGTTTTAATGCAAGTATTTCTAATCAGCAGCAAAAGAAGAGTGGTTACCATTTCTGTGAACATAGGAAATAGAGGCTGGAGTAGTCCATGTTGCCCTTCAAAGTTGCTGCACCATTCAGTACAGCCATTGCTGTCTGCCTCAACTCCGATTTGCCATCAACTCTCCATATCTGTTGATTCATCGAGAGACATATTAAAAAAATTGTCTTTCTCTTTTTTGAATATACTCATCCACAAGCCTCTGGGATAGATTCACAACAACAGTGAAATTGCTCAAACTGCGTCCCCATACCTAAATTCCACAGCCAGAATAAACAACCTGTCAGCATTGACTCTATCATGTCTATTCAGAACTTTGTGTATTTCAATGATCTTCTATTGTTCTAAATACTGGATAATAAAAGGCTCTGATCAGAAGACAACCTTCTAATCATAGGAACTAATCTAGTGAGCATTCACTGAAACACCTCCAAGACAAGAGCATCATTCTTTAAAAATGGAAAGGAAACCTACAAATAGTAATCTCGGTCTGACCTCACCAAATCCCAGTATAACTTTAGTGAGTCTTCCTTGTTCGTTTACTAGAATCTCCGTGCATTCAACATCAAAATGCCATTTAACCTACCAATTGCTTGCCGTAGAAAATGTAGACAGTACATTTGACCCATCAAGTCGGCACTGAGCATCCCCCTTCCCTATCCCTGTACTAGCATATTTCCCATGGGCCAATCCACCTAACCTGCACATCTTTGGACTATGGGAGGAAATCAGAGCACCCTGAGAAAACCCACGCAGACACAGGGAGAATCTGCAAACTCTGCACGGTCACCTGAGGATGGAATATGAACCTAGGTTCCTGGTGCTGTGAGGCGGCAGTGCTAACCACTGAGCCACCCTGCTGCCCTATGTGCACACTAATTTTCAAAGCAGCTTGTGTATTGTAGCAACAAAAATATTGTAAACATTGCAAAACAAAATAATCAAATTTACCGAATGACCCCTTAATGATGTAACACCAAAAATATTCAATGTTTTGTGGATTTTATTTAACATGAATCAGAACTAACTCAATTAAACATAAAGTAATACTTAAATGATAGCTCAGATAAAAAGGTAACAATTACTTTAAATATATGATGCAACAAAGCCACATTTTACCCACCCAAAAACGCCACTACCACGCATTGAGGTTTATAACGCCATGTACAATTCCAAAATTCTGTAGTCTGGCCTCCAGTGCTTAAAATCTCCCAATTTTCACTCAATCAACGTGGCCCTCAAGTTCAGGTTAACAGCAGTCACAATCCGAGGTCCCCAGACGTAATACCTGAACATCCTGTGAAAATTCCCTAGCCAAGTTCATGATGATCTTGATAGCATTGATTCCTGAAAGACCCTTATCATTGATCCCTTTAATAATCTTTGTTATACGATCTGCACTGCTTTGAAAAACTGCAGTAACAGTAGTAAAATTGTCTAATTGACAATCTTTGCTTTAACCCTGTCTTTGGCTTTCTGTCTTATTTAGCTAAATTAAACAAACAGCTTCTTGTGCATGAACCTTCATAATTCCCATCTCTTCTCTGGCCAGCCACAAAACTTTTATATTTTAAATTCCTTCTTGTTGGTACTGCTCCCAGGTCAAGGGTTGTTAGGTCATATAGATCAATATATCTCACTATATTTAAAAAAATCCATTTACAATTGATGCAAACTCTTAAAAATAATTACAGATCCCATAAGCATTTTAAAGAAAATACAAGTTTTACTTACTGTGCTGTTTCCTTGTTCAAGATCACTTTACTTGTTTGATTCTACCTAAGTTTCTCCAGCCTTCAAAATGATGACAGTATGGGCAGAATACATTGAGAGACAATGTTCCCATTAGTGAAGTTTCTAGAACTTACTAGAAACACTCAAGTATATTGTTGCCTTTAATCATTATGAACTCAGACTGTTTACCGGAAAGATTCAGCATGTCTTAAGAGACATATCTACTTAAAGTGACAACACACCTGGGAAGAAAGTGTACATTTCACAGGCAATGAATTCAACATTATATTCTGCTGATCCATAAGAACATACTATGCAGAACAATTAACATAATGTCATGATGAAGAGAGAAAGACCAATACTGAAAAATCCAAAAATTGATAAGCAGGAAGGTCTGTAGCTAATTGACAGTAGGTGGGGAGACTTATAGGAACTTGCAAAACAGGAAGTCATATGACTTATTTTTATGCACTTCTCAAAGACGTTGTGAAACTTGAAAGGGTTCAGAAAAGATTTACAAGGGTGTTACAAGGGCTGGAGAGTTTGAGCTTATAGGGAGACATTCAATAGCCTAGCATTATTTTCTCTGGAGTGTCAGAGGCTGAGGGGTCACCTTATGGAGGTTTATAAAATCATGAGGGGCATGGATAAGGTGACTTGCCAAGGTCGTTTTCCCTGGGGTGGGGGATTCCAAAACTAGACGGCATAGTTTAAGGTGAGAGGAGAAAGATTTAAAAGAGACTTAAGGGGCAACATTTTCATGCAGAGGGTGGTGTATGTATGGAATGACTTGCCAGAGGCATCTGGATGGGTATATGAATAGGAAGATTTTAGAGGGACATGGGCCAAATGTTGGCAAATGGGACTCGATTAATTTAGGATATTTGATTGGCCTGGACGACTTGGACTGAAGGGCCTGTTTCCGTGCTGCACAGCTCTATGACTCCATGACTCTAAGTAGATACTGCCCTTTCATTAAACCATCATTTCCAATTTTTCTGAAGAAGGGTCACTGGATTTAGACCATAAGCCCATAAGACATAGAAGCAGAAATTAGACCATTCGGCCCCTTGAATCTACTCTGCCATTTAATCATTTCTGATAAGCTTCTCACACTCATTCTCCTGCTTTTTCACCATAACCCTTGATCCCTTTGACAGCCAAGAACCTATTTATCTCTGCCTTAAATATGCTCAAAGACCTGGCCTCCACAGCTTTCTATGGTAATAAATTCTACAGATTCACCACACTCTGGCTGAAGAAGTTTCTCCTCATCTCCGATCTAAAAGGTCTTCCCTTTACTATGAGGCTGTGTCCTTGGGTCCTAGTCTCTCCAATGAATGGAAACATCTTCCCAACATACACTCTGTCCGTGCTGTTCAGTATTCTGTAAGTTACAATTAGATGCCCCCTCAAACCTTCTAAATTCCATTGAGTATAGACCCAGAGTCCTCAAATATTCCCCATATGTTATGCCTTTCCTTCCTGGGATCATTCTTATGAATCTCCTCTGGATCTGCTCCAGGGCCAGTATATCCTTCCTGAGGAATGTGGTCCAAAATTGCTCACAATGTTCTAAATGTGGTCTGACCAAAGCTTTATAAAGCCTCAGAAGTACATCACTGCTTTTATATTCTAGGCCTCTTGAAATAATGCCGACATTGTATTTGCCTTCCTAACTATCAACTCAACCTGCAAGGTTATCTAAAGAGAATCCTGGTCGAGAACTCTCAAGTCCCTGTGCACTTCAGATTTCTGAATTTTCTCCTCATTTAGAAAATAGTCCATGCCTCTATTCTTCCTACCAAAGTGCACACTTTCTCGTAGCTGTATTCCATCTGCCACTTCTTTGCCCACTCTCCTAACCTGTCTAAATCCTTCTGCAGCCTCCCCACCTCCTCAATACTACCGGTCCCTTTACCTATCTTTGTATCATCTGCAAACTTAGCCAGAATGCTCTCAGTTCCTTCATCTAGATCATTAATGTATAAAGTGAAAAGTTGTGGTTCCAACACTGACCCTTCTGGAACATCACCTGTCACCAGCTGCCGTCCTGAGAAGGACCCTTTTAATCCTCACTCTCTGCTTTCTGCCAGACAGCCAATCTTCTATCCATGCTAGCACCTTGCCTCTAACACCATGGGCCCTTATCTTACTTAGCAGCCTCCTGTGCGGCACCTTGTCAAAGGCCTTCTTCAAGTCCAATTAGATCAGATCCATTGGCCCTCCTTGGTCTAACCTGCTCATTGCCTCCTCAAAGAATCTAACAGATTTGTCAGGCATGACCTCCCTTGATGAAACCATCCTGACTTCGCCCTATTTTACCAGGCACTTCCAAGCATTCAGAAATCTCATCCTTCACAATGGACTCAAACATTTGAAACGTTAACTGTCTTTTCTAACCATAGATGCTGCTGGACCTGCTGAGTCTTTCCAGCAATTTCTGTTTTTGTGCATTTCAGCACTCCAGCATCCACAGTTCTTTGTTTTATTACACAATTTACCATGTTTGCATCTTGGTACAACATTTAAATTTATTTTGTGACCACTGGAGTGGGGGGTAAACAGTGCACTCTCCAACCTTAGTTGTCGTGGTTGTGCAACCAAAGTTACTATTACTCTATAACTCCATTCCTTTGACATCTAATTTGTCAGAACACTGACTACACAAGAAAGAGACATCTAAGGTTCCCGTTGTAAACCAACTCGTTAATACGTGAAAACCAGGATCTGTAATGTACACAGAACTTCAGTACAATTTTAAGACAAGGTCATACTTGCAAGGGCCAAATGTAAATTAACTGAACCACTTGCATTTAAAGACATTATTTGAGTCAATAGCTAAACTAGCAAGAATTTTTAAGCATTTGTGAGTCCCACTGAAGTGGATTTGTGTAGTAATATAGGATCATCTATATTTTCTCAAAGTAAATATTATCAATTAAAAGTAATTAATGTGATCATAACTGTTACTCTGCATGTTGACCATCCTGCAAAGGAAGGCAGTTTATCATTTCACAAGTCTTGTATTTTCTAATAGTAAAAACAAACATTATCTGTGTGGAGGGATAGTAGGAACTGCAGATGCTGGAGAATCTGAGATAACAAGGTGCAGAGCTGGATGAACACAGCAGGCCAAGCAGCATCAGAGGAGCAGGAAGGCTGACGTTTCGGGTCCAGACCCTTCTCCAGAAAAGATCGTATTTCTTTTTCTTAATGGGGGAAGTAATAGGCTTAAAGAAATCTGTGGCTTGTTCAGTGGTGTAATGACACAATAATTATAATCTTGTGCTCTACCAGGAGCATATTCATGAGCTATGTATCTGTTTATAATTGTTTTAAATTGCCTCAATATAAGCCAAATTATGGGAGATAATGTTGTAATCCAAATTTTTAAAATCATTTATGGGGATGTGGGCATCCCTGGACTGATAGCATTTAATTCCCATCCCTAGTTGCCTTTGTTTGTTGTTTTCATAGAATGATAGAATCTTTACAGTGTGGAAGCAGGCCCTTCGGCCCAACAAGTCCACACTGACCCTCAGAGCATCCCACCCAGACCCACCCCCTATAACCCACCGAATCTACACGTCCCTGAACACTATGGGCAATTTAGCACGGCCAATCCACCTAGCCTGCACATCTTTGGACTGTGGGAAGAAACTGGCGCAGGAAACCCGGAGGAAACCCACACAGACACTGGGAGAATGTGCAAACTCCACACAGACAGTCGCCCGAGGGTGGAATTGAACCCGGGTTCCTAGCACTGTGAGGTAGCAGTGCTATCTACTGAGCCACCACACTGCCCCGTTTCAGCTGTTTCATGATCTGTGTACCCTGCATAAGTCACTCATAACAGAATCAAAAACAGAAATTACTGGAGAAACTCAGCAGGTCTGGCACCATCTGTGGGGGTGAAGCAGAGTTAACATTTTGAGCCCAGTAGCTCTTCATCCTGACACAATCACCGTTGCAGTCATAATCTATAGACCCAAAAAGCTGAAGCCCCAATACTGACAGTGCTGGTACTGCTCTAGCAAATTACAGGTTGAACCATAGAAAAAGTGCAAGAATGCCAAATTTCAAACACAACAATTTATGCTCGAGGAGAAAGGGGTGTTGAATGCTCAGTAAGTCTACCCTGGCAGAGGCTTTACCACTGAAGAAGCAACAAGGAGCTAATTATAGGCTCCCCAAGATCCTGGGTAATTCAAAAAAAACACAAGCCTTGAAAATGTTCCTTTATTTCCAGAGAAGAAGTTGCTACTTATGCTAACTCACAATTAATTTAAGGTAATCAGTCAAGTTCATTGTATCGTCCATTTATACTTACTGGAAGTGAGATATGCTGTGAGAGACATTTCTGGGATTAGAAATGACCAAGATGAAAATTTAAAACAAAGTGACAGGCTGGAAGCTGGAAGCAACTGTGAGACGTTTGTTATGAGGACTGTAATTCTGGGGAGAGTGTGATGTATGATACATGACTAGAGACTGGTTATTTTGAAATAATATGTGACCTATAAAACAAAATAGTAATTTGACAAAAGTTAATACTTAGTCATTTGATGCAGTAGAAGTTTTTAAAATGTGAAAAATTGAGTTGTCATTCTTCCCACAGCCGTTATTATAACACAGATGTTTGAATTCCTCTTTCAACATTAGTAGCCCCTACAGAGATCATAGCTTTGCATTTACCTCAATTGAGAGTGCACTTCCTTTAAAGCTACTGGCTGCCTTTAAGCAATTGTTGCTATCCCAGATTTATTACCTTCACACATCCCTCCATCCCCAACACACACAACTACATTAGCAAGCAGTGAAATTAATGTCAATTCAATCTTAATGAAGCCTGATCAAGAGAATATGATCTCCACAGCAGCCAAGTAATGATCTAACACAAGCTGAAAAGGAAAATCTTCCTCATGCATTCATGGGTAGGAAATGAGGGCTCGCCTGTCAAGCAATTCTGGACCTCGGTAAATAATTAAGGTTGAAATCTGAAAACAAAACAGCAAAGGAAAATTAAGAGAAGAAATAAAGGGTAGGATTTGACAGTCTGGGAAATGAATTGGAGCAGGAATGGTGCAAGGAATCTTGACTTCACCATTGAGGATGCAAAGAGGAGAAAAATCAAATCTTTAAATTGAATTGGTGATCCTGATGGGATTATGACCAAAATTTAACTAATGATTCTAGTTATATCAAGTTCTTAGAAATCAATACCGTTTAAGTTTTTCAAAGAAGAATGGTGATTAGTTCAGTTATTGATATTTATGATATTGATTTTGATTTAATTCAATGAAATAACCTGCAACATGAAAATGACCCACTTGTAACTGCTTGAAACTAATTAGAAACATCAGAATATATTAAATGAAATTGAACAATTATACAGACAACAATTATAAAACCAATTTAAGCTTGTGTAAAGTAGAATTGTTTCTGAATTTCTATCAAATGACACACTAGCAAATTCAACTTGCATACACTGGTCATGTCAGCTGATGTATACTTGTGGATTGGTTCCTTATCCTTGTGAAATGCTGACACACAATTGGAAAATTTGACAAAATTCAGCATATGAGTTAAGGAAAAGAAGGGATTATATAATAACAAGAACTACAGGATGAGATCAATATCCAAATGGAAAATAATTGAAGTTTATATTTGATTTGATTTAAATTAATGGAAACCAGAAGCTACACATGATTAAACAACAAAAAGCTCCACTAACAAAGGATCAGGGAAGAATAAAAGGCAGATTGCAGAAATCCTGTTCCACCACAAGAAAAGTGCCAGGAATTACATCCATCTGTCTGTCTGTGCTTGGACTAGTTCTGTCCCAGTTCCCTTTGACATGGTCATATAAGTAAAAGAGTAAAGCTCCCCCAGTTGTCTTCCCTTTAATGTCCGTGGGAGTTCAGAGCCATATTTGATGCTTGAAATAAATGGCTTCACTTTTCCTGACTAATCCATATCTTGAAGTAAAACTGACAGACAATTGATAGAGAGGTAAAGCTGAGAGGTAAAAGTTAGCAGCAACTTTTTTCAAAGTTGACCTTTGGCTGATGTCACTATGAGGCAGCATGTTGGCAAAGAACAGGGTGGGCCAAAGAATAAATACTTCTGAGGCTCCAGAGGTGATTGGATAAGGGTGCAGGAGAAGCCATTGCTGAAGAAGTACTGCATGCATTGGGGTAAGCAGGAGTAGAACCATATGTGTAGTCCTACCGACTTGAGAATGGGAGATAGGAAGATAGCATGATCCATGTACTTAAATGCTTGGAAGTGATAAGGTTTGGGATCTGATGGCTCAGTTGGCTGGATGATCAGTTTGTGATGCAACGTTTGCCAACAGCATGAGTTCAGTTCATGTACTGGCTGAAGTTACCACGAAGGACTCTCCTCCTCAACCTCTCACCTCATCTGAGATGTGGTGATCCTCAGGTTAAACTAAATTAAGTAATTGACTCGCTGTAATGACAGCGCAGCCCTATGGCCTGGTAGGACTCTGGCAAATTTATTGTTACCTTTGGTTTGTACATCACAGTTAAAGTCACAGGAGATATAATTTATCATTGGTGAGTGCATCTCAATATTCAGGAGGACATATGGTTAAAGCAATATAATCATAAAAATATGGGACATATTTCCTGGTGAGACAACAACAGGATGAAAAATGTCCTTGGAATATAAAGGAAGCTCAGAAATGATGAGCAGGGATGTCTTAGTGAAAAATGGAATGTTTTTATTGAAAGAAATGTGGACAGACAAGACAAAGTGACTCATTAATACTGCTGACAAGGAAGGAGTGCAGAGGGTAGGTGATCCTTGATGACCTAGGTAGGTAGGAAATGGAGCGTCATGGAAGAGAGGAGTATGAAAACAGCAGAAGAAAGCTGGAGGAGAAAATGCAGAGTAATAAGAGATAACTTATTTGTGAATAACAGGAAGGGAAGCGGTAGAATGTAATAGAGTCAGCTACAAGGTCTATCTTAATTTTAGAGGAAAAGGAATCAAAGTAATTACTCTAAGCTGCATATGTATAAAGAAACCCTACACGGACAGACTGTTTGGCATAACCGATGCCTCTTAGTGTTTATCCTAATGTTACAATGGAGAGGTGTCTGAGTCCTTGCCTTCCTCACTCCTCAGTGTCTGCAACCGAGTTTGAATTTAAAAGGAAAGTGACATTGTCAATGAGGTACATAGCTCAGCATCAGAAAAAGAAAATTACATTTATTATGACAAATATATTCAAGCAAAAATACAAAATATATTAATGAAAGTTTGGCATGTACAAGTATGTCCAACTATCTAGTTTGAAAAAAAAACTCAGAAATGCAAACCACATTTTGCCTAGAAGAAAAATGCTCTGGATCAGTAATGGCTGATTAAAATCTTTTTCTGGAGATAGTGGTGTAAATTCAGATTTCCCTTTTAGAACTATTGACTTGAAGTGATGAGGTATTCTAATAGGTTTAAACTCACAAGCGCTAAAGGGGATTTCAGAGGAAGAGAGAGGTAAAGACCGTTGCCCCGTAACAAACACTTCCGGTATGTCTGTGTTCAAATCCAATATATTTTATAACCACAAACTGGGTCATGTGACCTCTCTCTGAATGATTTAGACTGTAAGACCACAATATAGGAGCAGAATTAGGTCATTTGGCCAGTCGAGTCTGCTCCACCATTTGATCATGGTCTGCAAGTTTCTCAACTCCACTCTCCTACTTTCCATAATCTTTGATGCCCTTACTAATCAATAACCTTTCTATCTCTGTCTTAAAGACACCCAAAGATTTAGCTTCCACAGCCTGCTATGACAATGAGTTCCTCAGAATCACCAACCCCTGGCTGAAGAAATTCCTTTTCATCTCAGCTCACTCTGAGCAGGTGGCCTTGGTTCCTAGTCTCACCTACTAGTCAACAAGGTCAGAAATCACAAACACCAGGTTATAGTCCAAAGAGCTCATTTGAAAACACAAGCTTTCAGAGCCCCACTCCTTCTTCAGGTATTAGTGAGAGAGGCAGTATCAAAGACAGAATTTATAAGTGAAAGATCCAAGGGTCACACCACTGCTAAGGATGCTGTTAAATCTTTAATTAGTTAGAAGGTTTTAATTGATTCACATGTATATGTAAATTCCTGAATTCCTTTCGAGTCACTGTACTGAGAGAACTAAAGGTTTTATCAGTGTAAAGAAGAGGTGACACTTTAGGTCAGACAATGCAAGTTAGGTGTGAGGCCTTGTTTAGAATCTGTTCATGTTTTGGTTTGGACTCAGAACAGTTTTATTTCTAATATAGGAATTTTTAAAAGTCACATTGACTAACTGTCAATAAATTGTATGCTTTTTGTCACTAGTCTAACACTGGCAACTCCTTAGCATGGCTACTAGTGGAAACATGTCCACGTCCACTCTATCCAGGCCACTCAGAATCCTGCAAGTTTTAGTCAGATCTCTCCTAATCCTTCTAAACTCCATATAGCACAGACCCAGTATCCTCATACACTCCTCATATTGACAAGCAGATTGCAGTTTCAGTCAGTCCGTTCAATAGCCTGTGCTCTTTGTAATTTTTTGCAGCTGTGTGAGTGCCCATTGTATCTTTTCCTTTCAAAAAATTGCAATATGTATTTCCCAGCAGTCTGTCTACAATTTAGGATGTTGTGGAAACCATCCACTCTAGATTTTTATTGGGACAAGCTGGAGGATAGGGTGTGTGATTTCACTGAGATCATGCAACTTCCAATGGTTTTGGGAGCCATTGACTACATGCCCATGGTCTTGTGATTTTCTTCCCACCAGGGTGAGGTACAGAATCCACAGACTTGTTGGCCAAACTACTCATTTTGATGAATATCAGCCATCCTGGTGGCATCAATGAAGGGTCTAGGCCCGAAACATCAAGCTTTCCTGCTCCTATGATGCTCCTTGGCCTGCTGTGTTCATCCCGCTCCACACCTTGTTATCTCGGATTCTCCAGCATCTGCAGTACCTATTATCTCTGGTGGCATCCATGATGGTTTCATTCTGTAGGAGCCACCTTCTTTAGCTCTCCTTAAGGGACCAAAGACCTGCAGGACAAGGCAATCCCTCTATGGCTGTTGACCACTCCTTACCCATCTGTTCACTACTGCTACCACCTCACCATCATTTGGGCAGAGCAGCCATACAATGAGAACCACAGAGCTATTTCCAACACCATTGTGTAGGCAGTCGGCCTCCTAAGACCACAGTTCCCATGCCTTCAATGCTTAGAGGAGCACCACCGTACATAACAGGCCAGATTTCCCAGCTTCTTGTGATCTACTGTATCCCACAACTTTGCTACTAGGAGGACATGGCCATTATCTTCAGGAATCCAGAGGGCAACTCAGAAGAAAGAGAAGAAGAACAGGACAAAGAAGAGACGGAGGGGGTGGAAAATAGGAACCAGGGTGAAGGTATCCTCGATCCCTTGTCATCAGACTGGGTGTAAGGGAACTGATCTGCAATTTCAATCTTATTACCATTCCCTACCATAATATGCACCTGGCCTGCCTGACAATAGCATCACTTTGGCCATCAACCAACAATGCCATCCAAGAACAAAACACGTTTTACTATGTCATTTTCCAAAGACACATCTGATTACACAGGCAGAAAGGAACTGTTCAATTTTGTGCATTTCATTTGTCTTGTGGGTCATTTCCTGTCCTCATGTTCTATCACATCATGTTACCTTAAGGCTGCAGCAAGGAAAGTGGGCGGTGGTTAAGTTTCCATGGATGAGATTACAGGACACTTTCAAGTAGCTCTGTGCCTTTGGGGCCCAGTATCAGATTTCAGCAGCATCTTGGACACTGGATAACACAGTGTGGAGCTGGAGGAACACAGCAGGCCAGCCAGCATCCATTTCTAAAGAAGGGCCCCAACCTGAAATGTCAACTTTCCTGCTCCTCTGATGCTGCCTGGCCTGTTGTGTTCCTCCAGATCCACACTGTGTTATCTCTGACTCCAGCATTGGCAGTTCTTATTATCTCTTATGGACGCTGGAGGTGTGGCATTGTTGGGAGTACAAACCCTGTCACCTTGAGTATTTCATATGTTCCACAGAAGCACTATCATTCCCTCAGAGAAGTAACTCAGAAATTTTAGGATAGCTGTCACTTTTTCTTTGAGTTTATTGCTCACGCCACAGGATACTCTTAGGCAGCCATGGTCATCAAAGTGTTCTTTAGATTCTGGAACACAGTCAACTTTCAAAGGGCTTAAATGCACAGTGTAAATGCTTCTATAACTAAATAAAAAGGAAAAGAAGAAGTCTAGTGAAGACAAATGGAGGCCCCTTACAGTCTGAAATGGGAAAATTCATCTTGGAGAACAAGGAAATGGCACAACAATTAAACAAAAGCTTTAGTTCTTCACAGAAGAAGACATAATTAATTTCCCAGATATGCTGGGGAAGCAAAGGTCTATTGACAAGGAGGAAGTGAAGGATGTTAGTATTAGTATAAAAACAGTGCTGGAGAAATTAATGGGACCGAAAGCTGATAAATCTTCAAGGCTTGACTATCTACATTCCCGGGTAATAAAAGGTTGGCCCCAGAAACAGTGGATACGTTGGCTGTCATCTTCCATAATTCTGTAGATTTTGAAATAGTCCTGGTAGATTAGAGAATGGTAAATATAACCTCATTATTTAAAAAAGAGAGGGAGGGAGAAAACAGGGAATTACAGACCAGTTTGCCTCGCATCAGGCTGGAAAATTTTGAATCTATTATAAAGGATACATGAACAGCGCACTAAGAAAATAGCTAGGGGATTAGACAAACTCAGCATGGATTTGTGAAAGAAAATTCTGTTTAACTAACTTTTTTTGTTTGTTGAGTAATTAATGGAATAGACGAGGGAGAACTGATGGATGTGGCGTATTTGTACTTCCAGAAAGTTTTAGGTAAAGCTCCCTGAGACATTAATGTACAAGATTAATGAGCATGCAACTGGGGATAACATATTGGGATGGATTGAGAATTGGTTAGCAGACAGGGAACAAAGAGTAAGAGTAAATTAGTCTCTTTTTGAGTGAAAGGCAGTAGGCAGTACAGTACTATAGGGTTCAGCGCTTGAGTACCAGCTACTCACAATATGTATCAAAATTTTGATAAGGAAATTAAATGTGGCATTTCCAAATTTGCTGCCAAGCCTAAAACTAGAGAATTATGACCGGTAAGCAGAAAGTAAAGAGGCTTTCAAGGTAATTTAGACAAGTCAAGACAGCAAGTAAATGCAAGGCAAATGCAGTATAATGTGAATAATTGCAAAGTTATCCACTTCAGTAAAAAAGACAGAATGACATCATTTTATTTGAACAGCAATAGTTTGGGAAATGTTGGATGTTCAAAGGGATTGGGGTGACTTGTACACTAGTCACTGGAAGAAAACACCCAGGTGCAGCAAGCAGTTAGGAAGGAAAATAGTGTTTTGGTATTCATTGTAAGAAGATTGAAGTGCAGAAGCAAGGATGTCTTGCTGTAGCTGTACAGGGTCTTGGTGAGACCGCATCTGGACTATTGTGTGCCATAGCAAAGTTTCACTGGACTGATTCTGGGATATCATGTTTGTTGTATGAGGAGATATTGGGGCAACTGGGCCTGTGTTTTGAAGAATGAAAGAGAAACTCATTGAAACGTATAAAATTCTGACAGGACTGGACAGGACTAGCTTTCTAGGACAAAGGGTCACAGTCTCAGGATGCAGGGCAGGCCATTTAAAACTGGTGTGTGGAGAAATGTCTTTACTCAGAGGCTGGTAAAACTGTGAAATTCTTGACCACATAAGGCAGTGAAGGCCAATTCACTGAATATATTTAGTATAGAAATAGATGCATTTCTACACCTGAAAGGAGTCAAGGTTTATGAGGAGAGTGTGTCTTTAAGGTAGAGGGTCAGTCATGATCATATTGAATGGTGGAGCGGCTTGATGAACTAACTGGCCTGCTCTTGCTCCTATTTTCTCTGTTTTGGGTCCTTGAACACTTATTGCAATGTGATACAAATGAAAGAAATGGACTCCTCCCAGTTGTCCAGTATCTCAGTCATGTGTGAAAACTGTCTCCAGTGATTCATTTTGGAAGGTTGAATTTGAATGCAGAATGTAGGGTTAATGGCAGGATTCTTGGCAGTATGGAGGAACAGAGGGATCTTGGGGTCAACATCCATAGATGCTTCAAAGTTGCTACCCAAGTTGATAGGGTTGTTAAAAAGGTGTATGAGGTGTTGGCTTTCATTGGCAGGGGAATTGAATATAAGTGCCATGAGGTTATGCTGCAACTCTATAAAACCTGGGTTAGATCATACTTGGAATATTGTGTTCAATCCGGTCACCTCATTATAGGAAGGATGTGGAAGCTTTGGAGATGGTGCAGAAGAGATTTACCAGGATGCGGCCTGGGATGGAGGGCAGGTATTATGAGGAAAGGTTGAGGGAGCTAGGGCTTTTCTCATTGGAGTGAAGAAGGATGAGAGGTGACTTGATAGAGGTGTACAAGATGATGAGGCATAGACAGAGTGGATAGCCAGAGACTTTTTCCCACGGTGGAAATGACTACTCAGAGGGGGCATAATTTTAAGGTGATTGGAGGAAGATATAGGGGAGATGTCAGAGGAAGGTTCTTTACACAGAGAGTGGTGGGCATGTGGAATGCACTGTTGGCAGTGGTAGTGGAGTCAGATATTTTACGGACATTAAGCGACTCTTGGATAGGCGCATGGATGACAGTAAAATGTAGGGTATGGAGGGTAGTTTGATCTTAGAGTAGGATAACAGGTCGGCACAATGCTGAGGGCCAAAGGGCCTGTACCTATACTGGCTCCTAAAAGGGCTACCCAGCTAGTCATTCTCCAGCTCTATCTCTGTAGCCTTCTAAATTCATCACTTTTATATTAATATATTCAGCTGTCTTTTGAAACCTCTTGAGGAAACCATTCTCCAAGGCAGCGTATTTCAAATCATAATGACTCCCTGAATAAAGAAGTTTCTGCTCATCTCATTCCTGGATCTGTTGCTGATGACTTTAAAATTGTGAGCCCTAGTTACTAACATTGTGAAAACAGACTATTCTTGTTTACAATGTCAAAATTGTTCATCAATGAAGTCACCTCTTAATCTTCTGTGTTCCAAGGGGAACAAGCCCAATTTCTCTACTCTTTCCTTGCTTCTAAAATCCCTCATTCCTGGTATTATTTTAGTAAACCTTCTTTGAACTATCTCCAATGTTTCAACACCATTCCTTAAATAAGACAAACAGAACAGAACACAATATTCTAAATGTGGTCTCACCAATGATTTGCAGAGGTGCAACATTATTTGCTTGTTTGTATACTCATTGCTCCTGTTTGTAAGCCCAAGGAGCCTATAATTTTTCTTAACAACTTGCTTGGCCTCCTTCAGAGAGTTTTTCATGTGAATCCCGAGGTCCCTCTGCTCCTGCACTCCCCTCAAATTTGTACCATCGGGCCTGTACTGTCTCTCAGCACTTCTTCTACCACAATGCATTACCTCACATTTCTCTGCATTGAAATTGACGAGATCACTCTTTTCTCACCACTTGTCTTTAAAATCGAACACTCCTAGAATCCTAAACTTCCCTTATAACTGGGAGTTTCACACCATGTTACATTTCATTGTCCATTGTTGTCCATGATGTTCATAACATAAGAATGAGTTATAAAATAAAATTGGGCCTTGACCATGTGGCTGGCTGAATAAGAGGAATGGTGAAGCTGAAGAGTTCACATAACTTACACAGGTGGTACACTTGGAATTACCACCAACAAACTGCATACTTTTAAATGAAATAACAAGGTGTAGAGCAGGATGAATACAGCAGACGAAGCAGCATCAGAGGAGCAGGAAGGCTGACGTTTCGGGCCTAGATTCTTCTTCAGAAATGGGGGTCCTGAAGAAGGGTCTTGGCCCGAAACGTCAGCCTTCCTGCTCCTCTGATGCTGCTTCGTCTGCTGTATTCATCCTGCTCTACACCTTGTTATCTCAGATTCTCCAGCATCAGCAGTTCCTGAAACAATCTCTGAAACAATTTTAAACCCACTGCCAAGCCTCTTCTAAGGCTGCCTACCTTGAAGAAGTTACCCTCCTCCCTCCGGAAAAACCTCAGTGGATCTCTCTCCCATTGCAACTCTCTCATAATCTCTTCGGCCTTGAAACTGCTCCCCCATTTCTGAACAAGGGTCTAGGCCCGAAACATCAGCCTTCCTGCTCCTCTGATGCTGCTTGGCCTGCTGTGTTCATCCAGCTCTACACCTTGTTATCTCAGATTCTCCAGTATCTGCAGTTCCTACTATCTCTGAAATACTTTTAAATGAAGACTGCTTGAGAACTGTAGGTTCAGTTATCATTGTTCACTCTTTAAGCTAACCCTATATTGTATAGTACATCACAGCCAACACCTGTTTCTCCAGCCCCCATATCAGCTTCCTCATCCAATTCAGGTGTGTTTATTACTAAATTCAGCGGAACTATCTTTGTAGTCAAATATAACTGTGCCCGAAAGGAATAGAAGCCTTGTTTCAATTATAAAGTTAAGTTCCTGCACCTATTTGAAACTCTATTTCTGAAATTACCTCTGACCCTTTTCAGGCTTTAAGAGACTGCTGGAGGCCATATAGCTAAACAGAGAAAAAAATGACTGGGGAGATCTGTAGGTGCATGTTTTGACATACTTGATGAGTTTAAGAAAAGAAATTGAGCCATGGTTGAATGTGGGTGACTATTTCACCATTAGTCCATTTCGTGCTGCTGGGTGTTGATCAATTTTGCCGCTACATTTGCTGCAGTGAAACTGTGCGATTACTATTTCCTGCACTTTGTTGGTATTTGGGCTGACAAATTGGAAGTGATGCTAAAAGAACTTTGCTGTGGAATAATACAGAGTCACTCTGCTCAAAGCAATTTTCGAGCAGAAAAGATTTACTGCAAAGGATAGTGACATTTCTTCAGCTGTGAATTTCTTTCGATCTGTGGTGCCATTCCCATAAATGGGTTTGTTGTTTCTCTGCATTATGCCTCATTACAAACCACATAAAAGTCTGCAGCCAGATCATCCAGTTTTATTTAAAGATTCTTGTAATTTGGAGAACCACTTCTTTCCTTGCGGACCAGATTTTGCACAGTACCTGATGCAATTTCAATTACAGTGAGCTGCACTGCAGAAACAATGATCAGGAATGAGCAAGGATTGCTTATGATCAAAGATTCATTAGATTGACAGTGCTTAAGAAGAGAATGAATTGTTTATTCCCAGAGTGATTTGGTCCAAGTCTGAGAATTTTATGATGTTGGAATCTTGGATATATCAGCGTTTATAATGTCTGTTTGAAAATGGACAACAATGTCTTATGCCTTGACGTAAGTATTCAATTACTGAGCTTCTAACTGATTTCAGTTTAGAACCACCCACCTTATAACATTTAATTTTCTTGAGTGTTTTCTAATATACATTACAACAGTGCAATAAATTATATAAAAATAAATAAATCATCTAAAGCATATATTTTGTAATGGAAATTATTCTTTGTAGCATATCCTTCCATTTTAAAATCCTATTTAGAGAAAACTAATATTTCTCAGCAGATCCTGGAGATTCCTGACAATGGAATTAAGAAGTATGGCGGCGGTGTTAGGCGAAAGTGTTAGAATCTGTGTCACAATCCATATTCAGAATCAAAATGTGCAGAAAACTCCAAACGAAACTAGTTTGGTGCTTCTTCCCCATGCTATCCCTTGCTACCCATTAGCAGTTAGTTCCTCAAGCATCTTAATTGATAGGCATCACAAAATAAATGCACAAAGCTGAAAATGCGGCAAATAAAAAGAAAAATGCAAAGTATCAAGTAGATTTTTTGACAGTTGTGCAATAAGTCAATGAGGGTTGTAATAGCATTGACTTTGAGTCTTTGATATGTCAAACTGGACCTGCATTTTCTGAGAGATTTATTGTCAGTTTAGTAAATTCTTGGTTTAGTAAAGACCCAACTGAAACAAATCCAAAGATAATCATTTCTAAAGTGAATAATTACCTGGGAAAAAAAGCTATCAGGAAATTGTTATGACCCTCTTGAATTATCAGGCAGATTTGTTCTCTGGTTTCATCTTTCAGCGTAACAGGATGCTTCATTGAGGTCCTAAAGCTTCTGTAGGTCAGGTATTTAATTGTTCTGCTAGGCACGATCTAGCCAACTAGCACCCCATCAGCACCCTGTCTATCATCAACACAGTGAAGGAAGGATTTGCTGACTGTACCTTCAAGCAATACTTGCTCAGGAATAATTTTTCACTAATGTTCAATATGGATTTTTCCAGTGTGCTGGAAATCCGAAACAACTTGTGTAGCAGCATCTGTGGAGAGAAATCAGGGTTAATGTTTCAGGTCCAGTGACCCTTCTTCAGAACTGAATATAAATCAGAAAAAAGTTTTTTTTTTATATATACAGAAAATAGGGTAGGGTGGGGGTAAGGAGTGAAAAAATAGGTACAGATAGAGCTGAAAGAGAGAGAAGATTAGTTGGACAAAGGAGTGGATAACAGTCAGCCTAGAATAACTGCTAATGGGGACTATTAGTGGCTAATAATCAGCAGTGTGATCATGTGATAATAAGATCTGGTTATTATTTATTTATTATTACTTTATAGCGTGTCCACCATCTACAAGGCACAACCAAGGATGAAATGGAATACTGATCAGATGAGTGCAGCACCAACAACATTCAGGAAATTCAACACCATGCATGTCAAAGCAGTTGATTGGCACCGTATCCATTAAGTTGAGCAATCATTCCTCCACCATTGTCCCATAGTAGCAACTGTGTGCATGATGTACTGTAGATACGCACCAAGTCTCCTTTGGAATTTTTTTTTCAAAACTGTACCCTGTACTATCTAGAAGAACATTGCGTAAATCACCACCATCTGAAAGTTCCCTCCAAACAACACAACATCCTAATGTGGAAATAAATTGCTATTCCTTCACTGTCACGTGAACAAGTTCCTGAAAATTGAATCCTAGCACTCTAGTGGGTGCACTTACACAATGTGGACTGCGGTAGTTCAAGACATCACTTCGCCATCACCTTCTGAAAAATAATTAAGGATGAACAATTAACGATGGCCTTGTTAGCAATATACCCATTACAGATTAAATGAAAATGAAGAGAAGAGTGTTTTGTTCCATTTGGTGATTAAAGCTAGACATCAAAGGATTACTCATTTGATGTTGACTTACTATAGATAATTTTGACATGGGTGATAAGGTACAATGAGCAATACTGATTCAGTCACTGTTATTCATTTCTCAGGCTTTTCAATTTCCGTGATGTAATGGGAATTTGAAGAGATACTTAACAGCAGCTGAAGTGATATCTTCCAGTTTTCATTATTACTCAAAGTCAAAATTACCCCGTTTCTTTGAGTGATTTTTAATGACACATCATATCAAGGCAAAGATCACTGATGCAAAAGGATGAAGAATAGTTTAATGGAATACCTCTTTATTTGCAAGTCAGGAAGAAGGTTTTTACATCCAGGGCTAACTGAGTTCAATGGATGTCCAAGGTGACTCACTCTCTGATGTCCTATCATTCAGAGTATACACCATTCTGATGCTGTCAGCATGCCAACGTTCCAAGTTTCTTTACCAGCAAAGGTGAGAAGAAAAACAAATTAGTTCTCTTCCACGATGAGGGCATCACTGACTAAACTAGAATTTGTTGCACATCCTTAATTGCCCTTCAGAAAGTGGTGGTTAGCCACATTTTTAAATCAGTCTTTGTAAGGTAGGTACACTCATAGTGATGCTAAGGAGGAAGTTCCAGGATTTTGACCCTGCAATGGTGAAAATCTGGTAATATACTTCCAACTCAGGATGATGTGTGATCTGAAGGGAAACACGAAGAGGGTGGTGCTCTCATGCATATGTGGCCCTTAATCTTCGAGGTGATAGAAGTTTTAGTTTGAAAAGCATTGTCAAAGGAAGCATGATAAGTTGCTTATGTGCATCTTGTATGTAATAAAACAAAATAAAATTCCATGATGTTGGCATGTCTGACTTGCACTTGCCTTGATTGAGTTCATAAGTGGCCAACTACTCAGCCTCAATTTTCAGGTTAACAGGTAAAGTTTTCTGGCGATGGCTAAGAAGTCGTCCTGCTCAGGCCTTGGCGGGAATTGGGGCAGTCATCTATAAAAAACCATCTTCCAAAATTGTGTACCCATCCCCATAGCTCACCAATGACCTCACCATTAACATCCTTGTGCCCCTCTAACCAACAACTCTCCAGGCCTCACCTCTCCTCCCCATCCTAAGAATTCCACGCACCTAGTCCTGGACTATAGGGATTGTTTACACTTCAGTTATAGCCATGACTACTTCCAGAACTGATGGGACTGCAAAGTTGCCAGTCAAACAGATTTGTCCACAGGTCTCTATGGTAGGATTTCCTCCTGAATGAGGTACAGAAGTCCCATCTCCAGCCAATTAATACTTTTTGGATCATTAACTGACTGCTGGGCAGCTAGTTCTGGCAGAAATGCATTTTGAATGACTTTTAGGCAGGAAACCCTATCACTCATAAAATGTTGGCCTATGAAATGGCTTTATCTGTCTGCAACTTTACTTTGATTTGAAATGTTACCTTTCCGGCTATAATATTACCAGTGGTGTGAGCAGCTCTGGCTACTGCTCTGTCTTGCTCTATAGATGCTGCTGCTGCAGTGATCACCTCTGCCAGTTTGAAATAACTATATGCCATTGAAGCTGAAGAGCAATGTTTAACTTCATAGACAAATAGTGACAGGGCAGTGCAAGAGATGAACAAGCCACAGGTCTTTATACAACTGGTCACATTTCTGCCCTACTACCTCTTTGGTGAAGCTCATTATTATTATATAGAGCACCTCACGGAAGTGAAATTTGATCACATCATCCTGAACAGTAAGGGATTCTCCTCAACTTCATGTGCTGTTCTCCTCCCTCCATGATAATCACTTAGAATGGCAAAGCAGAAGGGCTATCCCCCTTTGAGATGCTCTAATCAAATGTGAGGATATGAAGCTATATCAATAGCCTGATGTTGTGAGAGGTGGTCATGGTCTAGTACTGATCATTACAGAAAAACAAATGAAAATATAAAGTTCAAACTCATGTTTTGGAGCAATTACAATGCCAATGTTGCAAATGCTTCAAAATACCAAGAGGCTAAATTGAATAGGTCCCGAAAGCATGCTCACAAATCACAATGTAAAAGAAATATGCACCTTTGTTTCCAATACAGCTTAACAACAAATTGACACTGTTATATAAGACAGAAAATAGTTGAAAGTGTTAATTGATGTCATGAGATAAGCTTTGCTGATCGGGATACACGATCCTGCTCCTGGAAAGTACTGACCAGTTCTGAAGAAGGGTCACTGGATCCGAAACATTAAATCTGTTCTCTTTCCACAAATTCTGCCAGACCTGAGTTTTTCCTACTTTTTCTGTTTTTGTTTCTGATTCCCAGCATCTGCAGTTCCTTAGTTTTTATGACCAGTTAATGTTGTTCACTTGTTATGCATACCATAATGTTTCAGCAGCAATAATACATATTTCCTCTTCATCATAACCTGACATTTTACCAATGACTTTCATTTAACTTACATATTTAAGTAAGATGTAATAAAAATGCATAGCATAGAAGACTGAGTAAAGATGTCACAGATAGAATATGATGCAGGAAATTTGAGGTTATTGGTAGGAAGAATAGAGGAGTAGAATATTTTCTAAATAGGAAAAGACTTCATAAATCTGAAACTCAAATCAACTTAGGAGTCTTAGTTCAGTGTTCTGTCATGGTTAATATGCAGGTTCAGTTGGCAGTTAGGAAGGCATATGCAATGTTAGCATTCATTTCAAGAGGGCTAAAATAGAAGAGCAGGGATGTATTGCTCAGGCTGTATCAGACTGCATTTAGTATATTGTGAGCAGATTGGGCCTTGTATTTAACGAAGGATGTGATGGCCTTGGAGGGGGGTCAGGAGATAGTTTACAAGAATGATCCCGGGGATGAAAGGCTTGTTATATGAGGAGTGGTTGAGGATACTGAGATGGTACTATTGGAGATTAGAAGACTGATGGAGGATCTCATTGGAAGTTACAAAATACTGAGATGCCTGGATAGAGTGGACATAGAAAGGATGTTTCTACTAGTAGGAGAGACTAGGACCTGAGGGCACAGCCTCAGTAAAGGGATGATCTTTTAGAGCTGAAATGAAGAGGAATTTCTTCAGCCAGAGGGTGGTGAATCTGTGGAACTCATTGTCACAGAAGGCTTGTGGGGAACAAATCATTGAATGTATTAAGGACATAGATAGATATGTACTTCATCAAGGAGGGGATCAAGGGTTATATGGAGAATGGTGTTGAGAAACATATCAACCATCATTGAAAGATGGAGAAGACGCAAGTGGCCTAATTCTGCTTCCATATCTTATGGTCTTACTGTGCTTATTGCACTTATCTAAACAGAGTCTATCTTCTGCTGAAGATTTTGTGTGGGCACCCTTCCCCATTTCCTATCAGGAGCTTAGGATAATACCAGGAAGAAGGATTGGTGCCAATGAATCTACCCTAGGCATTCCAGGTGATTCAAGTATACGCGAGTACATGACTACAACGTAAGAACATAAGAACTAGGAGCAGGAGTAGGCCATCTGGCCCCTCCAGCCTGCCCTGCCATTTAATAAGATCATGGCTGATCTTTTTGAGACTCAGCTCCACTTACCCGCCCACTCACCATAACCCTTAATTCCTTTACTGTCCAAAAATTTATCTAGCCTTGCCTTAAAAACATCCAGCGAGGTAGCTTCAACCACTTCACTGGGCAGGGAATTCCACAGATTCACAACCCTTTGGGTGAAGAAGTTCGTCCTGACCTCAGCCTACATCTGCTTCCCTTTATTTTGAGGCAATGCTCTCTAGTCCAATTTCACCTGTTAGCGGAAACAACCTCCCTGCCTCCACCTTATCTATTCCCTTCACAATCTTATATGTTTCTATAAGATCTCCCCTCATTCTTCTGAATTCCAATGAGTATAATCCCAGTCTACTCAGTCTCTCCTCATAATCCAACCCTCTCAACTCTGGAATCAACCGAGTGAATCTCCTCTGCACCCCTTCCAGTGCTAGTATATCTTTTCTCAAGTAAGGAGACCAAAACTGCGCACAGTACTCCAGGTGTGGCCTCACCAGGACCCTATACAGCTGCAGCATAGCCTCCCTGTTTTTAAACTCCATCCATCTAGCAATGGCAGACAAAATTCCATTTGCCTTTTTAATCACCTGCTGCACCTGCAATCCTACTTTTAGCAATTCATGCACAAGGACACCCAAGTCCCTCTGCACAGCAGCGTGCTGCAATTTTTTACCATTTAAAACATAGTCCATTTTGCTGTTATTCCTACCAAAATGGATGACCTCACACTTATCAACATTGTACTCCATCTGCCAGACCTTTGCCCACTCACTTAGGCTATCTATATCCCTCTGCAGACTTTCAGTGTCTTCTGCACACTTTGGTCTACCACTCACCTTAGTGTCATCTGCAAGTCAGCAACACAGGTCCAAAGCTAGACCACGTCGATGGCAGTGAGGATTTTGCAATATGTATCATGACAGATTAACTTTTTTGTCTCTTAAAAAGCAGCAGCCAGCAGGTAAAAAGACTACAGAACAGACAACAGTAGTAAGCCTACCCATACAAACTGAAAACTGGTAGAAAAAATGATAACTTTTCAAAAGCTTATGCAGACCAGGAAGAGTCTTACAAGAGTTACAAGGAGAAAAACCTGAATCATAAACCCGTGATCAGCAGTTGATATCAAACATGCTAAGTAATTTAAATCCTTTAGGGGAAGGGAAACAATTCTTTCATCTCAAGAAAAGTTCTGCCTAAGAAGCTAAAATAGGCTTTAATAATTATACTTAATAAAGAAGCATTGTTATAATCATTAAACATAATTGAGAAAAGCTGTGAAAATTATTTGAAAAGAAAACACTTTGGGCTTTAGTGTAGCAATATAATTCAATTAATAAGGGTAACAAACATAAAGGCAGAAGTCTATTAAAAGTCAGTATCTTGAGGATGAAAAAAATTATGCAGCCAAACATATTTCTAAATAATAATCGCACAACGTAATTTTTAAAATTTAAAACAGTTCAAACGTCTTGGAAAAGAAACTTGGAAGGCATGAATTGGCCGTATTATTTAAGAATATGAAAGCTACTAAGAACAGAGATACAGCATTAATTAACTTTCCTCGGTGTTTGGACTAAATAATCAATAATTTTTCAATCATCTGTTAACGTTATGAAATTATTTTCCAGTGAAACTAGAAAGATAATTCTGAGAAGTTCCTAAGTTGTCCATTGTATTAATAGAAATTAAAGTAAATTTCTGGGGAAAAAAAAACAAATTTGAAGCAAAACATTTATTCATTAAACCAAAGCTTCTTCATAATGAAACTTTATCATTAATTCATCTTCATTATCCAGTAATTTTTAAAAATTTACAAATATTAAAAGAAACTAGAAGAAGATTGAACATTTATTACAACTGAAGTGATCACACCATTCACCAAAATCAGCTATGTCTACAAAACGCTAACAAATTCCTGCATCAGCTCTCACGTAAATCATTTAAGTAGCAGAAACAAGAGCCGTTAAATACAATGACTATGACAAACGGCTTTGACAATATTGTAAGAGCATTTGACAACTAGGTTTAATAAAGTACCGAATTTATAACTGACACTTAAAATTTGGAGGTCTTGCTAAAGTAATGCTGTGGACAATTTTGGATGCTTACTAAAGAAAGATATAGTGGCAGTGGAGGTAGTCCAAAGAAGGCTCACAAGGTTCATTGAGCCCAGGTGTGAGGGAACTTTATTATGAGAAGAGATTGAGCAGGTTGGGCCTCTACTTAATGGAGTTTAGAAGAATGAAGTGTGACCATTTTGAAACATGTAAGATCCTTAGAGGGTGTGACAGGATATATATGGAAAGGTTGTGTTCCCTTGTGGGAGAGCCTAGAACTGGAGGGTATAAGCTTAGAGCAAAGGGTCATCCATTTAAGACAGGGTTGAGGAGGAATTATTCTCTCAGAGAGTAGTGAATGCGTGGAATTTGTTAACGCAAAGGTCTGTCAAGGCTGGATTATTACATATAATCTAGGCTGAGATTATCAGATTTTTATTGATAAGTGAATGGAAGGCTGCACAACTGCTTACAGAGAATATTGCATGGATATCATGATAACTGGTGAAGAGGCCAGGTGGGAAAGATTGTCAGGCAACACATTTTCCTGGACATGATGGGGCAGCCTATCAGCACTAATGTCTAAGAGCGAGTAAACTCTGTTCATGGCCTTACTGTCTCCACAGATCTCCAGAAAAACATCACAGAGATACCACAGATCAACTTTGCCACTTTTCTGGTCATGGTAATGAGCATGTTAATTATAGAAGGCATCGTCCCAGTAAGGAGTAAAACATTGGCAGCATAAGGTGAATGTGAGCCCTTCACTGCACATGATCCTTGTGTCTTAAGATTGTCGGCTTAAGTAACATCCACGCACTTTGGCAGAGTTAGGCTGAATGATGCCTCTCGGAATGTGAAGTAGCAGTGAGGAGATCCGTTCATGTAGGAGATTATTTACCCATCTCCTGCACTGGGTCTCAGTGCTTTCATACTGGCCACTAGCACAGACCTCCTCTGTGGGCTCTGTTGGGCCTCCCCCCAACACAGAACCACTATCCCCACTTGTCCTGCCACAAGTCAGTAACATTAGTGCTATTTAGATGTTGAAGGATAGCAGTGCTCTCACCCCTGCCATCAAGCTGTGCCCTTACTGTATGTCTCTGTCAATGGAGACCATTGCTGCCAAATCTTTCAGCCCAAAACCAGGTCTTCTGAGGCCTAAGGAGACAGCAAGAACTGCAGATACTGGAGTAAGAGACAACATAGTGTGGAGCTGGAGGAATACAGCAGGCCAGGCAGCAGAGGAGCAGGAGAGTTGACATTTCAGGTCAGGACCCTTCTTCAGAAGAGATATTCCCACCACTCCCTACCTGCATTCAGGCATCACCATCCCACCTACCATCAGAGCAAGGTCCTTCAATACATGCCAGAATGTTCTCTGTAGCATTTTTGGAGAGCCATAGAAACCATCAAACATATACAATCCCTACAGGGTGGAAGCAGGCCATTCAGCCCATCAAGTCCACACCGGCCCTCCGAACAGCATCGCAGCCAGACATTCCCCCACCTCACCCTATTCCTGTAATCCCGCATACGCCAGGGTCAATCCACCTAACCCACACATCTTTGGACTGTGGGAGGAAACTGGAACTCCCAGAGGAAGTCCACACAGACACAGGGAAAATGTGCAAACTCCACACAGACAGTAGCCCGAGGCTAGAATTGAACCCAGGTCCCTGGCGCTGTGAGGCAGCACTGCTGAACTACCATGCTGCAATCTTCATTTGTGGAAAAAAGGCAATAGAAAACTATTTGCAACTAAAACGAGAAAGGTCAACAATCTAGATAGTCCCAAAACATGTTAGCAGGAGAATCAGAGTGCTGGTAACAATTTAACAGTACACAATTATTGACATCATAATCTGCACACTGCCATAAAACACTACCTTTGCATTTGCTGAAAACTTCTTCAAACTAGCACCTGACATAGCTAGCAACAGGGTGTATGAGGCTGTGCCATGTATGTGACTCGAAAGCAAAATAGCATCTGTAGTGCAGGAAAACTGGGCATTCACTATTTAAATATCACAGCTAGTGGGTGATCAAATGTGTGTTCATCTCCAGCAGATGCAAAATAAACTGCACACTGTTCTTGCCAGCTGAATGAAAAAACCACCTTTTATTGTCCCTGTTTAATTGAAAAATTGCAGCTGGAAATTTTAGTACAGATTTATTTTTATTGCTTTAACTATCAATGAAATAGATTACATTCCTTTCTTAAACCATCTTCAGTAAAGTATAAAATGAGGCATCACATTCTTCCCTTAATAAAATATGGGTGCTAGTCAGCATTTTTACTGCACCACATTAACACAAATAAAGACGTGCTTGTGCTGATTGTCTGTCACAAGACCACGGAAAGATAAACTGGACAAGCACACATTGATTTCTCACTCTTACCTTATAGTTTGAGCAAAACAAAAAGGACAGCCTAGCTGCTCCTTCAGTTAAAGTACAACATGTGCATTGTTATTTTCTCTGAACACTTTCACTGGTCGTGCAAGTTGGTTTGGAGGGCAGAAGACCAGGATCAGTGCTTCGAACTTTGCACCACCTGCTGAAATTTTAATCTTCTGGCTGCAGTAGTTTAACACCAAGGGAATCATCTTACCTGATGGGTTTGGAAGCAAGAAAGGATTTACGGAAAAATTGAAAAATCAGCTGAGGCAACTGAGAAGTGTCCATCCACACTTGCAGGTAGAGATAAATATAACACATTTCTGCAAATAATTAGAGTAAGAGGAGGATCCTATTACAAAAGAAAGGCAAAACAGCTAAAACATTCGAAAACCTAGCCAATATAAGCTTAGTACCCCAATTGCAGCATCTACTAGCAGGGTTAATGTATGAACAGAGGCATGCCCAGGTGATCAAGAAATAGTGTTGTACAGTAACTTGGCAATAACCGTCTTCTAAGTGTTTGGATCAACAGACAGACAGAAATACATTTGGAGTCTCTGAGAAGAATATGGCTGATATATCATGTTGCAGCAATGGTCATCCTAGCCCTGAAACTACTCTTCACTCTGCAAGCACTCTGCAATGCTAACCTTTGAGATATAGTCACACGGAGAACCATCATCCTCACAGCCATCTCATGAAGCCCTGCCTCCATCTATGCTGCCATTAAATTGGTGGCTACTGCAAGCTTGGTCCATTTCCTAAACAAAGATTAATTCTTTCGTCCTCCTATGAATTTCTGTTTGTTTGTTGCTGCAAATTGAAAAAGTGTCACAAAACTGGGAGACTAATTGTCCAAATTCTGTTTTCCACATTTCATAAACAACAAAATGCAGCAGACTATATTTGTAACAAAAAGATGTCAGATTTGTTAGAGGTTAAAGTCAGAAGTCACATGACACCAGGTTATAGTCCAACAGGTTTATTTGAAATCACAAGCTTTCAGAGTATAGCCG
Organism: Ginglymostoma cirratum; assembly: GCA_024137785.1. Classification (NCBI taxonomy): domain Eukaryota; kingdom Metazoa; phylum Chordata; class Chondrichthyes; order Orectolobiformes; family Ginglymostomatidae; genus Ginglymostoma; species Ginglymostoma cirratum. The sequence goes on from JAHRHZ010000049.1 coordinate 25,854,773, forward strand.
CTTTATCAGGTAACGTGAGAGAGAAGCAGACAGAATTTACGGGCAGAGAGATCAAGGGCAGAAAGATCAAAAGATTGTACGAATGGTGTGAGTGGAGTGTTGAATAATAAGTCCCTGAAGGTGATCCGAACTGCTGCAACATCCTCAGCACCAACAACTGCCAATTTCCAGACGCCATCCTACAACTCATCCGCTTTGTCCTTGACCACAAGTTCTTCACCTTCGACAACCAGCTGTTTATCCAGACACACAGAACAGCCATGGGGACCAAATTTGCACCCAAATGTGTGAACATTTTCATCCATAAGTTCGAGCAAGACTTCTTTGCTGCGCAGGACCTCCAACCAATGCTACACACCAGATACATGGACAACATTTTCTTTCTTTGGACTCACGGGGAGAAAATCACTGAAACGATAACATTGTGATTTCGGCAAGTTTCATCCCACCATCAGACTTACCTTGGACTACTCTTCAGAATCAGCCTCATTCTTGGACAAACACATCTTCATCAAGGACAGACACCTCAGTACCTCACTCTACCGCAAGCACATGGATAACCTCACACTACTGTACCTCTCCAGCTTCCACCCTAAACATATGAGAGAAGTCATCCACTATGAACAAGCCCAATGCACACACAGGATCTACTCAGATGAGGAGGATCATGATGGACACCTAAAGATTTTGGAGGATGCCCTCATAGGAATGGGATACAATGCTCAACTCATTGATGGCCAGTTCTGACATGCCACTCTCTGTCCATAAATTCAGTGTTCTGTGTGCTTCTCTCTCACTTCACCAAACAAAGGGACTACGCTCCAAAAGCTTGATTTCAAATAAACCTGTTGGACTATAAGCTGGTGTTGTGTTACTGCTGACCTTGTCCACCCAACTCCAACACCGGCACCTTCCCCATCATTGTTAGAGGTTGTACAAGGTACTTGCTTTAATAAATTATATATTTTTTGAAGAACAGTTATTTATAGAGAAAGGAGGAGTGGTGTACTTTTTGGCACGTTTGAAATATAATTAGCTAGGATTCATAATTCTATTTAGTTTATGGTCACATTCTTTATTGATTCTCCATTTTAATTTTGATTTCTGTCAGTGGATTGAACAGTTACTGACACTAAATTGAATTGCTACTGTTGCTTGTATTCAGAAATTGATTTGTTTGCAATAGCAGGGTAGTATTTTATGTAAACATTGGCTCAGGCATTAAGTGATTGTTAGTCATGCAGGGATAGCAAGAAATGCAGATGCTGGAGTCAGATTTGATACAGTGTGGAGCTGGAGGAACACAGCAGGTCAGGCAGCACCAGAGGGTCAGGAAAGCTGGCGTTTTGGGTTGGGACCCTTCATCAGGACTGATGATGAAGGGCCTAGGCCCGAAATGTCAACTCTCCTGCTCCTCTGATGCAGCCTGACCTGCTGTGCTCCTCCAGCTCCACACTGTATTGATTAAGTGATTGTTATTTTGATCTGCTGCCTAAAGCTTTTTAAATTATCTGTTTTGTATTTTAAAGGATGTAAGGCATGCTCGTTCAATACAGCCAACACGCTGAAATAGCTCCATTGTTTTCCATCTTCAATGTACATACAATCAATTATTTTGTGAGCAAAATGGATTAAGCCTTGGTACAAACCAAAGATAAACAAAATCCAGGCTTCTGTCTTTTAAGAAAACATAAAACGGACTCTTCTCTGGTAACACCATTTCCCTGCTATTTTTAAGCAAAACAAAGTTGCCGATGTTATTTTTTCTAATTCCTACAAAGAACATTTTGAAATTAATTATTGACTGTCACTTGCTAAATGCAAAGGCTATAGCCACCAATGAGGTTTAATTTTAACATTGTTATCCCTATTTTATCAACCTAAGACACAATAACAACCAAACTAGCTGCATGTGAAGCTGCCTATGCATACGATCTACAAAGAAAGTCAGCCACAGATAAATTGGTCAGAAACATTGTGTTGGCAGTTCTGTACATGTTCCAAATCCAGATTCTTCAATTCATTTCCCTACTAGTAGCTAGTGAAGCTCAAGTTCCAACTGACATTTCTGGCTTTTGAGCAGCTCAAAGCACTGGAGCCCATGCAAATAAAATCCAAAAGGTCACCAAATGTGTGAGTATTTTGAGGAGTTGGGAGTAAAAGCAGTTTTCAGCATGCATTCTCCCATTTCCCCACCCTTAAACTACTCTGATCCTGACTGCCATTTCCTTTCCTTGCGATCCATACTTGTTGATGAGGTTCAATGTTATTTATACTTACAGCAGAACTGTGGCAGTGGATGAATTCTTGATATTGTTTCGGGAACCGGGTCAAACAAAGGCAAATGGGACTAATTTAATTTGGGACACATGGTTGCCGTATACGAGTTGGACTGAAGGGTCTCTTTCCGTACTGTATCTCCCTATGACGCTATGAACAGCTTTCTCACTTTTGGATTTTGAGGAACATTAAACAGCATTTTGAAGCAAATGAATTCACATCCTCATCCAACATATTCTGAGAATCATTAGGGTGAGTTTTCAGATTCTGTATCCTTAACAGTACTACATGTTCATGAAATGTATTGCATTGCTGTATCTCATGGTTATCATCTCCTTTGGTATGAAGGCACTTCCATTATTAATATTTTTGAGAAATTACATTTAAAAGATTGTGAAAGAAGAGTTCATCTAAACTACTGAGGAGATATGGAGACTGTATTTAAAATACTTACAAACTACTTTATTTGCAATGTTCTTTATGTAACTCCACTGCGCTTTATTGGGCAGAGAATATAAAGAATTATAGTTGATGTGAGATAATATCCTCAGTAAAAGGACTTTTTAAACGTATTTCCTGGAAGTGACATGTCTTAAGCTAACTGTTTGGACTTATCACATGACTGAGTTTAACGGTGTCAGGATTTGTGCCTATTTGATATTTTTTGAAGTTCAAATGGTATATAGCCTGCTAATAGAAGTCACCCAACTCATTTTTTTCTAACTAATACAGTTTTTTCTCTTGACAACTTCTGAATGAATTGCTTTTGAAAAGATCCCAGTAGCAACGAGTTGTGTTCAGAGACTCCTGACTACTTGTGCCAGGCCATCAGATTTAAAGCCTGTCTGGAACATTTCACAACTTACCCTTTCTCGAATTAACAGTTACACAGCCAAAGTACTTTTTGGTTTGTAAGGTTGATTTCTGTAGAGAAAGATGGTTATTTCAAAAAGCTGTTATTTATACATTTTCATTTCAAGCCAAGTAACAACTACCATTTGAATCTTTGTTGATTAAGATTGATCTTATTATAAATCAATAATTGTGCTGATTGCTAAAGGATCTTAGTTGGTAGATTTTATTCGCATTCTGAAACTAATATAGATATAAGGCTTTTAATTACTGACATCAGTGGCTAGGTAAAATATTTAAGTATATATTGTGATCAGTTGACTGCAGGAACTAAAGGAAGACTGTACTCTTCCAACCTTAGACATTTCACCACTAAAATTAAATGTGTGGAATGGCCCCAAATGATTTACTTTTCTATATTCTATGATTGCTCATCATCATTTGGGTGCCTTCTTCTGCTTTTCTTCTGAAAAAATTTTCGATTCCATTTGAGTTTCAACACTATATTCTTACCTCAAAAATAATAGTCCTGACTTGCACACCCACCTCTGTCTTTCCATTTTAAAACCACTAATCACTGTGTTCCTTAGGTTTTATAAATACAATTTGTGCAGCTATATTCATTCTTCCTCTTTACAAACTGATAGCAGTTTTAATCTCTCAGACCCAAGGCCTTTTGTTAACTTTGAAGGCCCTTTTCTTATTCATAAAACCGCTTGTAGCCTCACCGTATTTTATTGGCGTGGAAATGCATATGGTTCTCTCATTTGAATCTGCTCCTTTACAATATGTAAGGGTCTTGAGATTACTACAATATGTACACAGGTACAAAGTTAAATGTGACCAAAGTGTAAAATCCTTTGTGCACTGAGTAGAAAAACAAAATATAAATATTATACAAAATTAAAATATAACAACCACAAAATGCTGGCCAAGTTCAAAGTCAAAACATTTGTAGGATAGAATTACAAATTGCATATAAAGCAGGACACAAAATATTTGCATTTATATTACATTTTTCTCAACTTCCAAATCGTTTTGCATAAGAACAAAAGAATAACCAATAAAGTATTCCTGAATAAAAACTGATGTTGCTGGAAAAGCAACAGATCAACAGAGGATTTCCCTAGCCCTGCACCCATCCCTGGAACATCTGGACAACGAAGACACTTACGTCAGACTCCTGCTTGTTGACTACAACTCCGCCTTCAACACCATTATCCCCTCCAGACTGATCTCAAAACTGCATGACCTTGGTCTCGGCTCCACCCTCTGCAACAGGATCCTCAGCTTCTGACCCACAGACCACAGTGAGGATAGCTAACTGCACCTCCTCCACAATAACACAACACTGGAGCCCCTCAAGGATGCGTCCTCAGCCCCCTACTGTACTCTCTGTACACTTATGAATACACTTATGCCAAATTCCAAACAAACACCATCTACAAGTTTGCTGACAATACCACTGTAGTGGGACGGATGTCTAACAACCTTGAGTCAAAATACAGACGGGAGATAGAGGCCTTAGTGACATGGTGCAATGAAAACAATCTGTCTCTCAACGTCGGCAAAACTAAAGAACTGATCATCAACTGCAGAAAGGAGGAGAACATGCCCCCATGCACATCAACGGAACAGAGGTTGAGAGAGAGTGGAGAGTGTCAAGTTCCTTGGAGAGACAATAACCGACGACCTGTCCTGGACTTCCCATGTAAATGCGACAGTTAAGAAGGCACAACAATGTCTCTTCTTTCTCAGGCGGTTCAAGAAATTTGGCATGTCCATTAGGTCCCTCACTAACTTCTACAGATGCACCATTGAAAGCTACTGTCCAGGTGCCTAATGGCCTGGTACAGCAACTGCTCTGCCCAGGACCGTAAGAAACTACAGAAGTTTCTGCACAGCCCAGACCATCGCGGAAGACAACCTTCCATCCATGGACTCTATTTACACAGCTCACTGCCACAGAAAGGTGGCCAACAAAGACCCTTTGCACCCTGGTAATGATTTCTTACAACCTCCTCCATCAGGCAGAAAATACAGAAGCCAGAACATATGCACAAGCAGGTTCAGGAATTGTTTCTTTCTGGCCTCAAATAATGTAACCTGTATTCCTCTAAGTCTTTTTGATCTGTACATCCTTTGCTTGTTGTGATCTGCCTCGTAAACAAAACTTTTCACTGTATTTCAGTACACGTGACATTAAGTCAATCGGCATCTGTGAAGAAAAAAAATCAAGAGTTAATGTTTCAGGTCTAGTGACCCTTCGTCAGAACTTGTCAATACTCCTGAAGCTTTATATAGGGAATTTGATAACCAATTTTCAAATATAAACTCCAACACATCATTTGAAGAAATGACAAGGTATACTTCAGGTGAGGAACAACTTAATCTTCAGGAGGCTTTACAGCTTCTAGACTCAACGCAAAGGAGTTCAAAAACTTCAGACCATGGGCTCATTTTGATTATGAGCTTTTGCCAGTTGGAATCTTGCTTTTCATGATTTTGCTTTAGGACAAGGCTATTTATTATTCTGCCATTCACACTCACTCTGGACAAGTAAGTTCTTTGTTACTACAGCCATGATCCATTTGCCTTTTGTTCCTTGACATCTTTAAAACCTGTACTCTCATTCTCTACAATATATCAGACCTTCCACTTTATTCTTCCTCCCTTTTCTCCTTCAACAGGATGAAATCCATCACATTAGTTCTGAAGAAACATTACTTTCATTTCAAAAACTTAATTTTCTCTTTGCACAGATGCTGCCAGTAATCAAACATTTCCTGTTTTTATTTCAGATAGCTAAAATTTCAGGATTTTATTGTGTTCAGTGTTGGCTTATGGATAATTTTGGGCCAGGGCATCAGAAGAACAACAGTCCACTTTGTTTTAAAACAATATTGTCAGCTGTTTAATGTATACTCAAGATGATAAGTGGGACATCAGTTTAACATCCTATCAGAAAAATAACATCAGACAGAACAGCACTCTCTCAGCATTTTGCTGAAACGCCAGCCTAGATTACATGTTTAAATCTCTGGAAAGGGATTTATGACTCAGATATCAAAGCTGAACAAGAGCTCACACAAAGTACATAAAGTACATAAGGCCAAACAAATGAAATACAAATCCAGAATGCAAAAGTGATCATACTTGTCAGAAGTTGAAGTATGTATTCTTGTCACCCAGACCCCAAAATCTGCTTTCCCAATTACAGCAAGGTACATGAAGACATAACCAGATTAATATTAACATAAACAAAGCTTCAAATATTCCTTCAAGTACAGCTTTATATAAGTGTAAATAAACAAAACAGGTGGCAATAACACAAGTGAAATATTATAAATTAATTTCCATACCAAAGTTACTTGTACATGCTGGAAAGTACATCTGATTGAATGTTAAGCTGTGAGATATAGTAATTTGAGATAATAGGTACTGCCGATGCTGGAGAATCCGAGATAACAAGGTGTGGAGCTGGATGAACACAGCAGGCCAAGCAGCATCATAGGAGCAGGAAAGCTTGACGTTTCGGGCCTAGGCCCTTCATCAGAAATGGTGGGGTGGGAAGACGGTTCTGAAATAAATAGGGAGAGAGGGGGAGGCGGATAGAAGTTGGATAGAGGAGATGATAGGTGGAGAGGAGGCAGACAAGTCAAAGAGGCGGGGATGGAGCCAGTAAAGGTGAGTGTAGGTGGGGGGGTAGGGAGGAGATAGGTCAATCCAGGGAGGACGGACAGGTCAAGGGGGCGGGATGAGGTTAGTAGATAGGAGATGGGGGTGGGGCATGAGGTGGGAGGAGGGGATAGGTGAGAGGAAGGACAGATTAGGGAGGCAGGGACGAGCTGAGCTGGTTTTGGGATGCAGTTGGGGGAGGGGAGATTTTGAAGCTTGTGAAATCCACATTGATACCATTGGGCTGCAGGGTTCCCAGGCTGAATATGATTTGCTGTTCCTGCATCCTTCGCGTGGCATCATTGTGGCATTGCAGGAGGCCCAGGATGGACATGTCATCTGAGGAATGGGAGGGGGAGTTGAAATGGTTCGCGACTGGGAGGTGCAGTTGTTTGTTGCGAACTGAGTGCAGATGTTCTGCAAAGCGGTCCCCAAGCCTCCGCTTGGCTTCCCCAATGTAGAGGAGGCCACAACGGGTACAGCGGATGTAGTATACCACATTGGCAGATGTGCAGGTGAACATCTGCTTGATGTGGAAAGTCTTCTTGGGCCCTGGGATTGGAGTTAGGGGGGAGGTGTGGGGGCAGGTGTAGCACTTCCTGTGGTTGCAGGGAAAAGTGCCGGGTGTGGTGGGGCTGGAGGGGAGTGTGGAGCAGACAAGGGAGTTGCGGAGAGAGTGGTCCCTCCGGAAGGCAGATAAGGGTGGGGAGGGAAAAATGTCTTTGGTGGTGGGGTCGGATTGCAGATGGCGGAAGTGTCGGAGGATGATGCGTTGGATCCGGAGGTTGGTGTGGTGGTACGTGAGGACGAGGGGGATTCTTTTTTGGTTATTATTGCGGGGACGGGGTGTGAGGGATGAGTTGCGGGAAATGCGGGAGACACGGTCGAGAGCGTTCTCGACCACTGTAGGGGGGAAGTTGCGGTCCTTGAAGAATGAGGACGTCTGAGATGTATGGGAGTGGAATGTCTCATCCTGGAAGCAGATGCGGCGGAGGCGAAGGAATTGGGAGTAGGGGATGGCATTTTTGCAGGAGGGTGGGTGGGAGGAGGTGTACTCCAGATAGCTGTGGGAGTCAGTGGGCTTGAAATGGACATCGGTTTCTAGGTGGTTACCCGAGATGGAGACAGAGAGGTCCAGGAAGGAGAGAGAAGTGTTGGAGATGGTCCAGGCCTATCCCCTCCTCCCACCTCAAGCCCCACCCCCATCTCCTATCTACTAACCTCATCCCGCCCCCTTGACCTGTCCGTCCTCTCTGGACTGACCTATCTCCTCCCTACCCCCTCACCTACACTCACCTTTACTGGCTCCATCCCCGCCTCTTTGACTTGTCTGCCTCCTCTCCACCTATCCTCTCCTCTGTCCATCTTCTATCCGCCTCCCCCTCTCTCCCTATTTATTTCAGAAAGATATAGTAATTTGTCTTTTTGGTTCAGAATGTGTTAGTACGCAAGAAAAGGATTGCTTGAGACCTGAGTATGGGTCCAACACTAAGTTGTGAGATGATTTAAGTCATAAAAGGGAAAATGTGTGCAAGAAAAAAGGCTCTTGGTGACAAATTAAGGTAGCTCATTGACCGTGGAGGTGTAACCCTCATGCCAGACTAGCTCCTCTGCAAAGGTCCTCCTACAATGATGCGAATGAGATAGTTGGCAACGAACATAGTGGACTGTAGCATGTCAGGAACATTTCTGGCTAGCTTACTTTGCAAAGGATGTCAACACCTTGGAGATAATACAAAGGAGATTTAGTAAAATGACATAAAAAAGGTGAAAGACCATTAATGTTGCAAAACTAGACACAATCGATTGTTCTCATTACGGCAGAGAAGTTTAAGAAAGATTTGATAGAAGTGTTCAAAATCTTGAAGTGTTTTGATAAAGTAAATAAGGATGAAAACCAAAAGAACTGTAGTTCTTCTGGAGGAAGAGCAGTCAGAATCTGAGATTGAAGGTAGTTGGCAAAAGAACCAGAAGCAACATGAGGAAAAAAAAGAAAAATAGCAAAGAATTATCATTTGGAATGCAGCTCTGGGAAGGATGGAGGAAGGAGACTTAACTCTAGAAAGGAAATTAGACAAATATTTGGAAAGTGAAAATTAAGAGTGTTATAGAAAAGAGCAGAGGAGTAAGATTAATTAGATAGTCTCTTTTGCCTGTGCTGTTGCTTTAAAAGAGTTAAGTGGCCTGCTTCTATACTACAAATATTCTATGATTATATGAGCATTAACGTAAGGGAATGGGGTCATAGGTTTTTTGGAGGGTTGCTTGGGGTGGCGGGGATGGTGAGGTGGGGGAACTCCCAGGATCAGAAAGATAAATGCATTAATTGTGGGACTGTGCTGGCTCCAGGACTCCAGAAGCTGAGAACCACATTGTGTGGCAGTATAGTAAATGGAATTCACTTCAAACACATCTAACAATTCAAGACTGGACAACCATGAGGAACTGTGGGCCTTAAGCAGGCCTATACTCAGAACTATTATGTAACTGAAAGACCAGCATGTTCTCCACACTCTGCCATTATCATCAAAAGAGGGATGAACTCTGGCTGAATGAAGAGTACAGGAGGGCATGCCACAGCAGCACCAAGAAAACTTAAATGAGGTGTCAACCTGCTGAAGCTACAAAACAGGACTTCTTACTTGCCAAACAATATTAGCACCAAGTGATAAACAGAGCTAAGCAATTCTAACAGATCACATGCAAACTATCCAGTCTAACTTCATCCAGTCATGATTGATGGTGGACAATTAAACAACTAATTCGAAGAGGAAGGTCCACAGACATCCCCATCTTTAATGTTGAGCGAGCTCAGCAAAAGATATGGCTGAAGCACTCACAGCAATCTTTAGCCAGAAGTGCCAATTTGATGATCCATTTAGGCCTCTTCCAAAGGCCCTCAAAATCACATATACCCATCTTCAGCCAATTTGATTCACTCCACAGGATATTAAGAAATAGTTGGAAACACTGGCTACTGCAAAGGTTATGGGCTGTGATGACATTTTAGTAATGCCACCGAACTTCTATGCTCCTGTAGCCTTAGCCAAGCACTTCCAGTATAGTTATATAATGGCATCTACCTGCTAGTGCAGAAAATAGCCCAGGTTTGTCCCATATACAGGAAGCAGGACAAATCCAACCAAGCCAATTACTCCCCATCAATCTACTCTTAATGATTGATAAAGTGGTGGAAGGTACCATCGATAATGCTATCAAGACAGACTTAGCAATAAATTTCTTGAGGACGTCCAACCTAGGTCCTGTCCTTATTGTAGCCTTGGTTGAAACATGGACAAAAGAGCTGAATTCTAGAGGTGAGGATGGAGTCACCTAGGCCACATTTGACTGAATGTGGCTTCAAGAGTCTTAGCAAAACCACAGTCAATGGGAATCAAGGTTAAAACAAAGGATGATGATGGAGGTTGTTAGAGGTCAGTAATCCTGGGTCTAGAACATTTCTGTAGGAGTTCCTCAGGGTAATGTCGTAGGCGCAACAATCTTTAACTGCTTCATTAATGAATTTCCCTCCATCATGAGGCCAGAAAGGGGATTTTCACTGATGATTGCACATGGTTCAGCACCATTTGCTACTTGTCAGATATTATCATAGAATCATCTACTTCCTACTGTGTGGAAGCAGGCCATTCAGCCCATCAAATCCGCACCAATCGTCCAATACAGACCACGTTACCACCCCCCCTCAACAAATCCCTGTAACCCTGCATTTCCCATGGCTAATCCACCCAGCCTGCATATGTCTAGACACCATGGGCAATTTAGCATGGCCAATCCACCTAACCTGCACATTTTTGGACTGTGGGAGGAAACTGGAGCACTTGGAGAAAATGTATGCAAACACTAGGAGAATGCGTAAACTCTACACAGACAGTCACCTGGGGTTGGAATCAAATCTGGGTCCCTGGTCCTGAGATGCAGTGGTGCTAGAACAAAAGAACAAACAAAATTACAGCACAGGAACAGGCCCTTCGGCCCTCCAAGCCTGCGCTGACATGCTGCCCATCACAACTAAAACCCCCCACTACCCTTCTGGGGACCATATCCCTCTATTCCCATCCCATTCATGTGTTTGTCAAGACGTCAATTAGAAGCCACTATAGTATATGCTTCCACTACCTCCCCTGACAGAGTTCCAGGCTCCCACCACCCTCTGTGTAAAAACTTGCCTCGTACATCACCTTTAAACATTGTGCCTCGCACCTTAAACCCATGGCCCCCCTTGGTTACTGACTCTTCCATCCTGGGAAAAAGCTTCTAACTGTCTAGTCTGTCAATGCCCTTCATTATCTTGTAGACCTCTATCAGGTCGCCCCTCGACCTCTGTCATTCCAGCAAGAACAACCCAAGTTTCTCCAACCTCTCCCCGTAGCTAATGCCCTCCATACCAGGCAACCTTCTGGTAAATCTTTTCTGTACCCTCTCCAAAGCCACCACATCCTTCTGGTAGTGTGGTGACCAGAATTGAACACAATATTCCAAATGCGGCCTAACTGAAGATTCCATAATGCTGCAACCTTACCCATCAATTTTTAAACTCAGTACCCCGGCTGAGGAAGGCAAGCATACCGTATGCCTTGTTGACTACCTTTTCTAACTGCGTTGCCACTTTCAGTGACCTGTGTATCTGTACACCCAGATCCCTCTGCCTATCAGTACTCTTAAGGGTTCTGCCATTTACTGTACATTTTCCATCTGGATTAGATCTTCCAAAATGCATTACCTTACATTTTTCTGGATTAAACTCCATCTGCCATCTTTCTGTCCAAGTCACCAACCGATCTATATCCTGCTGTATCCTTTGACGGTCCTCATGGCTATCCACAATTCCACCAACCTTCGTGTCATCGGCAAACTTACCAATCAGACCAGTTACATTCTCCTCCAAATCATTTATATATATTACAGATAGCAAAGGTCCCAACGCGAATCCCTGAGGAATTCCACTAGTCACAGCCCTCCATTCAGAAATGCACTCTTCCACTGTTACCCTCTGTCTTCTATGACCGAGCCAGTTTTTTTTTATCCATTTTGCAAGCTCACCTCTGAACCCATGCATCTTTATCTTCTGTATCAACCTGCCATAGGCACCTTGTCAAAGGCCTTACTGAAGTCCATGTAGACAATATCCACTGCTCTACCCTCATCGATCATCTTCGTCACTTCCTCAAAAAACTCAACCAAGTTAGTAAGACATGACCTCCCTATCACAAAACCTTGTTGCCTCTCACTAATACGCCCATTGGTTTCCAGGTGGGAGTAAATCCTGTCTTGCAGGATCATCTCTAATAATTTCCCTATCACTGACGCAAGGCCCACTGGCCTGTAATTAGCTGGATTATCCTTGCCACCTTTCTTAAACAAAGGAACAACATTGGCCATTCTCCAATTCTCTGGGATGTCTCCTGTAGCCAGTGAGGGTAGAAAAGATTTCCCTCAAGGCCCCAACAATTTCCTCCCTTGCCTCTCTCTGTATTCTGGAGTATATTCCATCAGGCCCTGGGGATATGTCTACCTTAGTATTTTTCAAGAAACCCAATACCTACTCCCTTTTGATCTCAACATGACCCAAACTATCTATACACCCTTCCCCAGACTCATCATCCACCAGGTCCTTCTCTATGGTGAATACTGACGCAAAGTACTCATTTAATACCTCACCCATTTCCTCTGGCTCCACATATAAATTCCCTTTTCTGTCCTTGAGTAGGCCAACCCTCTGCCTGGCCACCCTCTTACTCTTTATAAAAAGCCTTGGGATTTTCCTTAATCCTGTTGGCCAATGACTTTTCATGATTCCTTTAGCCCTCCTGACTCAAGTTTCTTTTGACTTTCCTTGTAGTCAACGCTTGCTTTGTGTGTTCCAGCCTTGATAAATGCTTCCTTTTCCTTTTTGATTAGGCTCACAATATCTCTTGTTATCCAAGGGTCCCTAAACTTGCCATACATATCCTTCATCCTCACAGGAACGTGCCGAGCCTGAGTTCCCAGCAACATACACTTGAAAGCCTCCCACATGCCATATAATTATTTGCCCTCAAACATCTGCTTCTAAACTACATTCTTCAGTTCCTGCCTAATATTGTTGTGATTAGCCTTCCCCCAATTTAGCACCTTCACCTGACAACTACACCTGTCTTTATCCCCATCAGTACCTTAAATCTTACTGATTTTTGATCATTGTTCCCGAACTGTTCCCCTACTGAGATATTGACCACCTGGCCATGCTTATTCCCCAATATTAGGTCCAGTGCGGCCCCATTCCTAGTTGGACTATCTACATACCGTTTCAAGAAGCCCTCCTGGATGCTCCTTACACTTTGCCCCACCTGAGCCCCAAGCACTAAGTAAGTCCCAGTCAATAAATGGGAATTTTAAAAAAAACACCCACGAAAACCACCCCGTTACTTTTACACCTTGCCTACATATCTGTACTTCTGTCTCCCGCTGGCTGTTGGAGGCCTACAGTAAACCTCAAACATTGTGATTGCACCCTTCCTGTTCCTGAGCTCTACCCATATTGCCTCATTGTACAAGCCATCCAAGGTGTCCTCCTGCTGTACAGCTGTGATATTCTCCTTAACAAGTAGTGCAACTCCCCCACCCCTTTTATATCCCCGTCTATCCCACCTGAAACAACTGTATTCTGGAATGTTAAACTGCCAATCCTGTCCCTCCCGTAACCAAGTCTCTGTAATTGCAACAGCATCATAGTTCCAAGTACTATTTGAAACAGTCCATGCCCAAATGTAGCGAGACCTGGACAATATCTTAAAAAAAAGTGTCAAATATCATTCACTCCACACAAGTGGCAAGCAAAGAAACTTTCTCACAAATAGGAATCCAACTAATGTTCCTTGACATGGCATATGGCAATAACCATTGCTAAATCCTCAACTATTAATAGCCCTAGGGTACTATTGATTAGGAACTGAAATAGATTAACTTATTAAACACCATGTTTTTAAGACTAAGTCAGAAGCTAGGAAAGCACCAGCGTATAACTCATCTCTTGGCACCCCAAAACCTGTTTACCATCTACAATGTAGAAATCAGGAATGCAGTAGAATTCTTGCCAGGATGAGGTGAGCTCCGACAACACTGAAGAAGCTTGACACCCTCTAGAACAAAGTAGCCTAAATTCACAACATAGTCACTCCATCCAGCACTGACAAAGCAGCAATGTTTACTATTTACTAGCTGCATTGTAGAAATTCATCAAAGCTCCTTGGACAGTAGCTTCCAACCTACAAAGGGCAAAGGCCCAGCTACATGGGCCCAGTGCCACATGCAGTTGTCCCTCCAAGCAACTCACTGTTCTGATTTGGAAGTGTATCATTGTTCCTTCACTTTTGTCGGGTCAAATTCATGAAATACTTTTCCTATAACCAAGTACTTATGCCAATTAGACTGCAGCGGTTCAAGAAAGCAGCTCATCACTGCCTTATCTAGTGCATTTAAGAACGAATACAAGAACATAAGAACAAAAAACCAGGAGCAGGTGTAGGCCATCTGGCCCTTCAAGCCCACGCCACCATTCGATAAAATCACGGCTGATTTTTCCATGGCCTCAGTTCCACTTACCATAACCCTTAATTCCCTTACGATTCAAAAACTTCTTAGCTTTAAAAACATTAAATGAGGCAGCCTCAACTACTTTACTGGGCAGGGAATTCCACAGATTCACAACCCTTTGGGTGAAGAAGTTTCTCCTCAACTCAGTCCTAAATCTGGTCCCACTAATTTTGAAACTATGCCCTTTTGTTCTGGTTTCAGCCAGTGGAAACAACCTCCCTGCTTCTATCTTATGTATTCCCATCATAATTTTATACGTTTCTATAAGATGCCCCCAATTCTTCTAAATACCAATGAATATAATCCCAGTCTTTTCAGCCTTTTCTCATAAGCCAACTCTTTCAACTCTGGAATCAACCTAATGAATCTTGTCTGCACCCACTCCAGTACCAGTACATTATTTCTCAAGTAAGGAGACCAAAACTGCATGCAGCACTCCAGGCATGGCCTCACCAGTACCCTATATAGCTACAACATAGCATTCCTCATTTTTAAACTCAATCCCAACATTCCATTTACCTTCTTAATTACCTGTTGTACCTACAACCAACTTGCTGCAATTCACACACAAGGACACGGAGGTCTTTCTGCACAGCAGTATGCTGTATTTTTTTAACAATTCAAATAAAAGCCCTTTTTACAGTTATTCCTACTAAATGGATGGCTTCACATTTATCAACATTGTACTCCATCTGCCAGACTTTTGCCCACTCACTTAAGCTATCTACATGCCTCTGCACACTTTGCTCGACCACTCATCTTAGTGTCATCCACAAACCTTGACACACGTGTTCCCCAATTCCAAATCATCTGTGTAAATTATAAACAATTGTGGCCTCAGCACTAATCCCTGAGGCACACCACTAGTCACTGTTCACCAACTAGAAAAGCACTCATTTATCCTCACTTTTTGACACGGAGGCTCAGTGGTTAGCACTGCTGCCTCACGGCGCCAGGGACCTGGGTTTAATTCCACCCTTGGGCAACTGTCTGTGTGGAGTATGCACATTCTCCCCGTGTCTGTGTGGGTTTCCTCCGGGTGCTCCGGTTTACTCCCACAATCCAAAAGATGTGCAGGTTAGGTGGATTGGCCATGCTAAATTTCCGGCGTGTTTAGGGATGTGTTGATTAGGGGGATGGGTCTGGGTGGGATGCTCTGAGAGTCGGTGTGGACTTGTTGGGCTGAATGGCCTGTTTCCACACTGTAGGGATTCTATGATCTATGATCTTTGCTTCCTGTTAGTTAACCAATCCTGGATCCATGTTAATACATTGCCCATAACACCATGGGCCTTTATCTTATGCAGCAGCCTTTTGGGCAGCACCTTGTCTAATGGCAATAAAAAATTGTCCAGTGATGTTGATGTCCCATGAATGAATAAAAAGTGTGACCACATTTGAGATAATTCAATGGCTGATACCTAGTTGTGCCAGGTCCAGGACAGTCCAATCAATGTTAATGACTGACCAATCATCTTCATCTGCTAATGACACTTGGAGGGTAAATTTTACTTGGGCTGACGTCACAGACCATATTTGTTTATGGACTATGGACTGAAGAAAAATGGACACTGCTTTTGAAAGGAGACAAAATATGTTTGCAGTTTTAAAAAAAAAAGTTATTGGAGCACCGGGAAAAAGGGAGAAAAGAGCAACTTCAGTCAGTACTGAAACGGTGAATCCTCAATCAGTAGTTGAAAGAGTGTGACTCCAATCTAGTTCCATCAGCAAAGACTTAGAGGGGATTAAAATAATTAAAAGGGCTTGAAAAAAAAACTCGTCAACATCTGTGATCTGGATTGGTGCCAGAATTGTGCTTCTCTGACTTTGTTTTCATTCACCCTGACAAAAGATGTGTGTTTTGTCTTATCTCTTTTTGTGTTTGTTTGTATGTTATGGGAATTTTAAGGAAGAAGTAGAATTTAAACTACAGTATTATGTATTAACAATTCAACTTGTCTAGTTTTTGCCATTGGTTGAAAAGTTGATTTAAATAAATAATGGAAAAGACCTGGTGTGCACATTCTTTTAACTTGAATTAGACATTGGAGTAATTCAGTGGATTAATGGAATTTTCACATTAGTGATGACTCTGGAAATAGTGATTCCCAGTGCACTATTCGAATGAGCGATGACACTGAGTGTCTTCATTTCTACTCGTCAAGTTAATTCCCTGAAAGACATGATGTCTGTAAGCAGTTAAAACCAGGTCAGGCAACCTACTGGCATTATCTTATTAAATTTCAAGTATATCTTTGGATGTGACAGACCACACATCAGGTTTCTAATGGTGGTATGAAAGTCTGCAATTAAGTTCTTGAAAATTTGAAAGCAGGTTAAGTTTCCTGATAGCAAGCATTGTCCTGTTTTAGGGGTATTTGTCTATTTGCCCGGACATGAAAGGGATTGAGTAGTGATAGATTATGGTATATAGTGCATGAAGGAAATCTGAGAGAGAGAGGCTGGATTAAAATGGGAAGTGGACAAAGACGATGACTAAGCGTGGGAAGTCTGTCCCATCAAGGGAAGTAATCTGTCAGAGGGAGGCTAACCTGGGAAGAGTGGAAGGGTCAGAATGTTTTGGCTTCAGGCATTCATTTTGAAAGGCCAATTGTTGCTCGTATTCAGCAAGGAATGAATGTCTTTCCATTTACCTTTTTAATATGGCAGCAGGAATTTTCACCCTATTAGGGGACAATTTTGGAATTGACTTGCTGCCTGCCTCTTCCACAAGCTTCACCTTGCTCCTCCTGCATGCTTATTTCAACATCTGAGCCATATGTTGGCATAAGAAAATCCAACCTGTCCCAGAGCAGTAGTGACATTTAATTCCATGGCCTGCTGTTAAACTTAGACTGAAGGGTCTAGGCCCGAAACGTCAAGCTTTCCTGCTCCTACGATTCTACTTGGCCTGCTGTGTTCATCCAGCCCCACACCTTGTTATCTCCATAATAGAAGATTGGGCACATGATTAGTGTATGTAAATACTTCAGTAGTTTAATTTGGAGGTCCTTAAAATAATTGTGAATTTATCAAAAACAAAGATCAGAGTCAACCACCTGTACATTATAATCAAATGGATATGTTGTATTCTCATGTCAAAAGTTTGAGAAGTTTAAGACTTACAAGTTGACTTTGATGCCAATTTCAATGGACGCATGACAAAGGCTTCAGCTATGTATTATGTGAAATGTGCCCTTGGGCATACATCCTCTACTTATCCTAAATTGATATTGAGGATATTATGATATCACACCAACTATATAATTCCTGTAATATTCTTCACATATTCTCTGCCAAATATAATGCAATAACGTTCTATAAAGGAACTAAGTCAATGCTTGAAAACATAGAAATTTGTAAATATTTGTATCTATGTTGTATGTTTAATAATACAACAGAAAAAAAACAGCAAAATAAAACTGTCTGCTGTGGATAAATTCAAAGTTATTATGATTCAAGTATTATGTATTAAACAGGTCTGAACAAAAGTCAGAAATGAAATGGGCCAGACTTCAACAGCAACGCACCCTCAACATATCGGAAGCAAAATGGTATGGATGAGAATTTATGAAGCATGGTTACTGAGTTTGCGGATGACACCAAAATTGGTGGTATAGTGGACAGTGAAGAAAGTTATCAAAGATTGCAATGAGATCTTGATCAATTGGGCCAATGGGCTGAGGAGGGACAGATGGAATATAATTTGGATAATTGCAAAATACTGCATTTTGGTAAGGCGAACAAGTACAGGACTTACATAGTTTATGGTAGGGCCTTGGGTAGTGTTGTCAAACAGAGAGACCTAGGGGTTCAGGTATATAGTTCTTTGCAAGTTGCATCACAAGTAGACAGGCTGGTAAAGAAGGCATTTGGCATGCTTGCATTCAATGTTCAGACCACTGAGTACAGAAGTTAGGACATTATATTGTAGTTGTACAGTATGTTGGTGAGGGCACTTTTGGAGTATTGCATACAGTTCTGGTTACCCTGCTATAGGAAGGATATTATTCAGTTGGAGAGATTGCAGAAAAGGTTTTTAGGGATATTAGCAGGACTCGAGGGTTTGGGTCATAAGGAGAGGCAGGACAAGCTGGGACTTTTTTCACTGGAGCATAGAAGGTTGAGGGGTGACCTTATAGACGTTTATAAAATCATGAGGGGCATAGATAAGGTGAATAGCAAAAGTCTTTTCCCTAGGATAGGGGATTTCAAAACTCAAGGGCATATTTTTAAGGTGAGAGGAGAAAGATTCAAAAGGGACCCAAGAGGCAACACGGAGGTTGTTTCATATATGAAAAAAACTGCCAGACAAAGTGGTGGATGCAGGTATAGTTACAACATTTAAAAGACATTTGGACAGGTACCATGAATAGGAATGGTTTAGACGGGTATGGGCCAAATGCAGACAAATCGGACTGGTTTAGTTTGGGAAATTTGGTCGGCATAGACAAATTGTACTGAAGATTATATTTCTGTGCTCTATGACTCAATGACTAATGTTGATTGAGAATACTTCAAAATTAAGAACTTCTCATTGATGCCAATGATCTATTCTCATTATTTGCAACACACTAAACGCCAACAAAATGAAGTCCAACTACTGAAATGGACAGTCACTAGCCTGGAGTAATAAACAGACACAAGCAGAAACAAAGTAAAGTTTAAAGTTGTTTCAGAGACAGTAGGAACTGCAGATGCTGGAGATTCTGAGATAACAAGGTATGGAGCTGGATGAACACAGCAGGCCAAGCAGCATCATAGGAGCAGGAAAGTTGACATTTCGGATCTAGACCCTTCTTCAGAAATGGGGGAGGGGAAGGGGATTCTGAAATAAATAGGGAGAGAGGGGGAGGCGGATAGAAGATGGATAAAGGAGAAAATACATGGAGAGGAGACAGACAGGTCAAAGAGGCGGAGATGGAGCCAGTAAAGGTGAGTGTAGGTGGAGAGTTAGGGAGGGGATAGGTCAGTCCAAGGAGCGCGGACAGGTCAAGGAGGCAGGATGAGGCTGGTAGATAGATGGGGGTGGGGCTTGAGGTGGGAGGAGTGGATAGGTGGAAGGATAGGTTAGGGAGGCGGGGACAAGCTGGGCTGGTTTTGGGATGCCGTGGCGGGAGGGGAGATTTTGAAGCTTGTGAAGTCCACATTGATACCATTGGGCTGCAGGGTTCCCAAGCAAAATATGAGGTGCTGTCCCTGCAACCTTCAGGTGGCATCGTTGCGGCACTGCAGGAAGCCCAGGATGGACATCTCATTTGCGGAATGGGAGGGGGAGTTGAAATGGTTCGCAACTGGGAGGTGCAGTTGTTTAATGTGAACCAAGTGTAGGTGTTCCACAAAGCGGTCTCCAAGCCTCCGCTTGGTTTCCCCTATGTAGAGGAGGCCACAACAGGAACAACAGATACAGTATACCACATTAGCAGATGAACATCTGTTTGATGTGGAAGGTCTTCTTCGGGCCTGGGATGGGGGTGAGGGGGGAGGTGTAGGTGTAGGTGTAGCACTTCCTGCAGTTACAGGGAAAAGTATCGGGGGTGGTGGGGCTGGTGAGGAGTGTGGAGCGGACAAGGGAGTCACGGAGAGAGTGGTCCCTCCGGAAAGCAGATAAGGGTAGGGAGGATGTAAATTGAACCCAACACAAAGGAGTCATCCTGGTCTCCTTAGGGATTCTGTAAAAAGAGCGCAAATCAATATAATACTATTAATTGTGGCTCAGAAACATTTCTCCCTCTGACTGCAAAAATAAAGCGCTGTCCCCAGCATAGCTGATAGATTCGTTCCCATACATATTTAGAACAAAAATTTCTGACCCCACTACCAAAGACATTTTTCCCTCCCCACCCTTTTTTGCCTTCCGGAGAGACCACTCTCTCCGTGACTCCCTTGTCTGCTCCACACTCCCCACCAGCCCCACCAGCCCCGGCACTTTTCCCTACAACCACAGGAAGTGCTACACCTGCCCCTACATGTCCCCCCTCACCTCCATCCGAGGCCCCAAGAAAACCTTCCACATCAAACAGATATTCACCCGCACATCTGCTAATGTGGTTTACTGCATCCGCTGTTCCCGATGTGGCCTCCTCTACATCGGGGAAACCAAACGGAGGCTTGGAGACCGCTTTGTGGAACACTTACGCTCGGTTTGCGACAAGCGACTACACCTCCCAGTTGCGAACCATATCAACTCCCCCTCACACTCCTTGGACGACATGTCCACCCTGGGTGTCCTGCAGTGCCACAATGATGCCACCCGAAGGTTGTAGGAACAACACCTTATATTTTGCTTGGGAACCCTACAGCCCAATGGTATCAATGTGGACTTCACAAGCTTCAAAATCTCACCTTCCCCAACCGCATCCCAAAACCAGCCCAGCTTGTCCCCGCCTCCCTAACCTGTCCTTCCTCCCACTTATCCCCTCCTCCCACCTCAAGCCCCACCCCCCATCTAACTACCAGCCTCATCCCGCCTCCTTGACCTGTCTGTCCTCCCTGGACTGACCTATCCCCTCCCTAACTCCCCACCTACACTCGCCTTTGCTGGCTCCATCCCCGCCTCTTTGACCTGTCTGTCTCCTCTCCACCTACCTTCTCCTTTTCCATCTTCTGTCCACGTCCCCCTCTCTCCCTATTTATTTCAGAGTCCCCTTCCCCTCCCCCATTTCTGAAGAAGGGTCGAGACCCGAAACATCAGCTTTCCTGCTTCTCTAGTGCTGCTTGGCCTGCTGTGTTCATCCAGCTCTACACTTTGTTATCTCTCAAGTTTAAAGCTGCCACTCACTTACCTGGCTCAGCCATGTGACTTTTCATTTTGTTTTCTGCACTCAATCAATGACTAAGTTACATTTACCATATTCATCAAATCAGTGCACAGACATCCCAGGCCTGCATGACGTTCACTGCTGGAAGTACTTCTTAAGGTTAAAGGGTGCTTCAGGCTCGCCATCCACCCCATCTTGTTTGATGACTCCAATCTATTGGATCCAGGGCTGTCCTGTCTGAGTCTCCCCTCCATAGCTAGCATTGCTGTCTCAGAGAAGGCAAAACTCTGAACCTCCATTGCTCTTCTGTGACCCCAATCTGCTGGATGAACAGAGTTTGGAGACTGCTATGGTAACAATAAGGTTAAAATCTCCAAAGGCAATGTATGTTATAATCTTATATATATATATATTATTCTGATATTCTCAGTTAATTGCGCCTTGTCAGCAGCCAGCCAACCAACCATATGGCACTGGAATATTCATTAGTTTAGGAAAGGTCATAGCTAACTTTGGTTCCTCTGTTAATGGATACAAGGACTTTTTGAAGTAATTGCATTATAAATCATTTAATAGTTATACTTTTTGAGAAAACCTGTGCATGCACGAAAGAGATAAAAGGATCAAAAGAAGATTCAGCAGTGGGTCAGTTGGTAGCACTATTACCTCCAAGTTTTCAGGTTCAAGCACCACTTCCAATGTTGGGCATAAAAATCGAGGTGACCCTGCTCAGTACAGTACTGATGGACACTGCAGTTGGAGATACTTTCGTTGAAAAGTATATTAAATCGAGGCTCCATTTGCTGCTTGAATGGATGTAAAAGATCCTAAGGTGTTATTTTGAAGAATAGCCAAGTTGTGAACATCTGGCTGGTACTTATCTCTCAAACAACACTACAAAAACAGATTATCTGGTCATTTTAACATTATGGGTGTTTCCCAAACACAATGGACAGCCAACCGGTTTCTTACATTACAACATTGATCGCAATTCAAAGGCACCTAATTGGCTGTTTCGTGATGTCCTATGGTCACGAAAAGTGCTGTATAAACTCAAAACCAAATTATCTCCATTGAGAATTCAATATGCTGAGTATGATTTTCTAAAAGTGTGTTAACCGTTGCTCAGTTCTGTCAGCAGTGTTTGGTTTAGGATCCACTGCAGAATCTTAACAACATCTAGGCTGACATTGACAGACTGTTGCAGTATTAGAGATTACCTCATAATAATGGGATAATAAACCAGAGCCTCATTTGCCCTAACAAGTGGTCAGAAAACAACCCACGGCGCTCAAAACTTCTTTTCACCATAATATACTGTGATATATACAGTATATGATCAGGAGAAACTTGAAAGAGTTCGGAAAAGACTTACAAGGATGTTGCCAACTATTGGAAGAGGCTGGGTCTAGGCCCGAAACGTCAGCCTTCCTGCTCCTCTGATACTGCTTGGCCTGCTGTGTTCATCCAGCTCTACACCTTGTTATCTCTGAATAGGCTGGGCGTATTTTCCCTGGAGCATCAGAGCTTGAGGGGTGACCTTATAGAAGTTTGTAAGATCATGAGGGCATGGATAGGGTTAATAGATAAGGTTTTTTCCCCAGGGTGGGTGAGAGATTGGAGGTAATAGTGCTACCAACTGACCCACTGCTGAATCTTCTTAGAGGGCATAGATTAGGATGAAAGGGGAAAGATTTAAAAGGGACCTCAGGGGTAACTTTTTCACAGAGGGTGGTTCCGTGCTGTACATCTCTATGACTATGACTATGACTATTTTTGGTAAAACTGTTGAGGAGATTTCTCTGGTGTCCCACAGTTGGCTGTCACATTTCCTACATTACAACAGTAACTCCACGCAAAAGGTACTTCCTTGACTGCAAAGTCCTTTAAGATATTCTGAAGGTGCGAAAAGTGCTGTCAAAATATAGCCCTTCCCCTTTTTTAAAACCATTGATGCTCTTTCTTTTCATCAAACAATTGCATTAGTGTGAAAAATTACATGTCTGTTTCATGTAAGGAAAAATATACCGTTTTGTTTTATGGGGTCGGGGGGGGATGATGGTGTAGTGGTGATGTCTCTGGACTATCAAAAAACCCAGGTTAATGTTCTTGGGATATGGGGTTGAATACCACCATGGGTGAAATTTGAATTCAATAAAAATTTGGAACAAAAAGCCAACCTAACAGTGACTTATAAAAACCAACCTGATTTGCTAGCAACCTTTGGGAAGGAAATACACTGTCCTTACCTGGTCTGGTCCACATGGGACTCCAGACCCACAATAATGTGGCCGACTCTTAAATGCTTTCTGTACACATAAGAATAAGCAGTAAATGCTGGGTTAACCAATGATGCCCACATCCTTTAAATGAATTGGATGCGAGAGGCACGATAGGGCCAGGGTAAGTAGGTCATGAGGTGAGGTTGATATGATGGGGCAAGAAAATTTGCTGGACCTCATGACAAAAATCCTCCAAAAAGCATGCACAACTCAGATATAGCCAAGAAAAGTAAGATTCAGCTCATTGTTAAGCTGGATGAAAGCTTGCACGTAATTCCTTTGAAGTTATTTCTCGTTCCTGTCCTTGACTAAAGGGCAAAAAGTATAAGGCTAAAACCTTGCACATAAAGGTTTTGAAACGTCATTTTTCACATAAAATATGTATAGTGCTTATCAACCTAGGACAGCCTTGTGCACTTCCCATTGCCAGCTTGACAGCAGAGAGACAAATGCATGGCTGTAGGCCTGAATCTCTTCCTGACTGACAAACTTTGGACTGATTGAACCCACAGAGGTCCAGAAAAAGGATTTAAATGGAGACAAAACTAAATATAGAGAAATGTAGTTGTTTGAAGAATGAGTTGTTTATTGTACAAGCAACTAGCTACAAACGAAAGTGAGCTTCAGGCTACCCTTGGCAAAGATTTCAACTGACAGCACAGCGATCATGATAGCCAAACTCAAATAATAATGCCATCAGCAAACCATTAAATGTCATAACTAGCATTGTGTTAGATGTGTCCAAACCCAATAATTCCTGCAGGCAAGAAAATGGTGGTGTTGTTTTGAACCACGTTCATTTCACAGAAAACATGCTGTTTTAAATAAGCATCATGCAAGATTTAACCCAAAGCCTTGTGAGTCTGTTGCTTGAGCTGTAACATTTCTCCTTTGGGGTATTTGCCAAATATTTGCATTTGAGTGTCCGCAACATAACTTTTGCTACCTGCGTCAGTATCTCTCTACACTGCAGCTGCTGTTCAGAGAATCAGTCAGAGCCACAAAGGTCACAAAAAAGACACTTCAGCCCATCAATCTGGGCCAGTCAATAAACAATTACCTAAATATTCCAGTCCCATTTCCAGCACTTGTATACCTTGGTTTCACAAGTGCATGTTTAAATATTTATTAAATGTTATGAGGTTTTATGAATGGACAACTCACTCGCTCAGTAAGTTACCAATTAACAACAAAAATCCTCCAGCTTCCATTTTGTAGATTTAAAACAAACATTTTATCTTCTCAATAAACACAAAGAGCGGCACGCAGGACCAAATGCAAGCATCGTACTGGTCACTTTATAAAAAAAACACTGTCTTATCAAGATGGGTTAGGTGTTTTCAAGCTGACAAAATTTTGACTGTTACTGTATTAAACAACGTACAAATTTTCCTTAGACCTGCTCCTATGTTGTTACTGTGATTTTACCAGAAGTGTCTCTGTGAAATTTTCTTACCTTCTGTTTTCCCTCTCCGTGTTGAGATACAGATCGGAATCTTCTAGGGCCCTACAGATTAGGATGAAAAATCTTGGATAAGCACATGTGGAGTCGACAAAGACTCTCTTGACATCAAGAACGACATGTTGCATTGGGATGAGATACTGACTTGGGAACAGCAAGATGTTTATTAACCAGGATTATTGCTTGTTATTTTCATTAGCTGCAAATCTCACCTGATTAGTATGCAGCTTGTAATCCAAACACCAATCATGAGGAAACTAGATGTTGACATTTCTAGACTCTAGTGATTATAACAAAGTCAACCAGCTGGACAGCTGGACGTCATAGAAGATGAGTTCCCTGATTGGACCAGATTAACAGCACCAATCAGGGAGCCCTAGCTGACAGATAAAAAGGGTGAGAGCCAGCTACTCTGGATGTTGATTCTGACAAGGCAGTGCTAAAGTCAAAGACTGTTCCTGTGTAACTAAATAAATAGGAGGAGGTGACAGCCTAGTGGTATTATTGCGCGACTGTTAATCCAGAGACCCAGATAACATTCTGGGGACCTGGATTTGAATCCCGCCACGGCATATGGTGGCATTTGAATTCAACAAAATATCTGGAATTAAGAATCTAATGATGACCATGAATCCATTGCTGATTGTTGGAAGAACCCATCTGGTTCACTAATGTCCTTTAGGGAAGGAAGCTACCATCCTTACCTGGTCTAGCCTACATATGACTCCAGACTCACAGCAATGTGGTTAACTCTTAACTGCCCTTTGGGCAATTAGGGATGGGCAATAAATGCTGTCTAGTCAGCAACGCCCTCACCCCCTGGATAAATAAAGAAAAAATAAAACAGTGACTTGGTGACGGGATACCTGCTTCTGTGGAGTTAGTTCATGGACATGAAAGTCAGTGTGAGGACCTGGAGACTTTATCTTGCTGTTTGCACCTTCCAGCTGCAGTTTTGGACACCCTGGAACAATGTCTCCCTGCACACTCAAATGTATCTGCTGTAATCTCTCCCCATCCAAGGACACTGGCATCTGAAACCTGGTAGCTGTCAAGATCATCACGGCACCTTTCAGATCCACTTACAGGGTTCTTCTGCACATTTAAACTGCACATGGGGGCACCCAGCAACTAACATGGAAATGCTGCTGCAAGGACACTTTACAAGTTGGGAGAGGTACCAGGCTCATTGACTGGGCCAGGCTGTATCTTCGAGCACTTTCATTCTAGCCTGCATGCTCACAGCATCCCTGCCTTTTCTGCACTTCATCATATCCAGCCAGAAGCACCAAGCTCACATTTCTTCTGCCTTGCCTTGTTGTTTAGCACAGACACAGACAAAGCCAGGAAGCTTGTCATGGATGTCAGCAATCCTCAGTCAAATTATGGGAACCAGCCTTCAGTCAATGTCCCATGCAGCAAGTCAAGGGCAGTTTCTGATGTCAGTCTAGTGGTTCTAGACCAGTAAGCCAAAGCTCAGGCCAGTCAGGATCAGCATCCTCTCTTCATATGGTCTAAGGAGCTGAATGTCTGGTAGCTTATCACCTCTCTTGAATCTTTCTGCACAATTGTTTTCCTTATGGAATGAGAGTAAAGGAGTGCTTGTGTGAGCTGGAAGTGGGCAATGCATCTGTCAGGAACAAAAACAGAAGTTGCTGGAAAAGCTCAGCAGGTCTGGCAGCATCTGTGAAGGAAAAATCAGAGTTAGCATTTCGGGTCTGGTGACCCTTCCTCAATACATCCGTCAGTGCTGGTGCTGGTGGAGAAAGATAAACATAGGAACGTAGAAACAATGTTGAGTCTGTTCCACCATTTTTTGAGATCATGGCTGATCTGTAGCTTAACTCTGTGTCTGGCCCATATCCCTTAATATCCTTGCCTAATACAAGAAATCTCAGATTTAAAATTAACAACTGATCCAGCATCCGCTGCCTTTTGTGGAAGAGAATTCCAAACATCTATCACAGCTGTATAGAACTGGTTCCTAGCATCTCTCCCGAACAATCTGGCTTTCATTCTCAGACTATGCCCCATAGTTCCAGAATTCCCGAGAACTTGGTGCTAGAACCAGTGGAAATAATGAATAAGTAGGCAGTACAGAGGCCCAGCAGGATTAGGAGGGAGGGGTTTTGTAATTGGTGGGAGTGAGAAAGGGAAGATGTTGCACATAATAAAGAGATTGTTCGAGCATGAACCTCCGGAGGAGATGGCTGCAATAGCAATGATGGGGTGTGTGTGAGATAGCAGCCATTGACCTTCATTCACTGCTGGGTATTCCTCCAGATGGGTGACACTGCAATGACCTGGGTGGCAACCTCAGACCAGGCTGGCACAGTTCAATTGTGTGGCATCCTTTGCCAGTCTTGGAGAAGAGAGTATCCTTGTTCTCTACCACCCCTTCCACCAGGGACCTCCATGGAGTTGCCAGTCTGCAAAGCCAGGGCCAAGCATGAAGAGCAGCTTCGGACTGATAGTGCTCATCCAGCTACCTTTAAAAGATGATGCTGGAGCAAGGGATGTTGGTCTATTCCAGGATATTCCAGCAGTGCTAAGTCCTTCAAGATACAGAGAGTTGTAGAATCCATTTAACATTAGACAAAATAGGTGAATTAGGGGTATTGCAGGCAGTTAATGAAGCAAGTTTATGATGATGGCCTCACAGACAGAATTCCCCATGAAACTCTAACAAATCAACACATGTAAAAGAGCATAAGATTCCTCCAATAGTTTCTACAGCACCAGCTAGACAAGTGGATAATGTTCACTTGAGAGTTCAAAGTTAAGATTCAACATCTGTTCGAATATAATGACTATCCCTATCAAATGTAGCCCTAGACGTTGCAATCAGCATTCACATTACTGGCCTACTTTCCCCCACTGGCATTGTTGTCAGAGCTACACGTTTTTTGTTCAGAATTCAATAACTTTTCTTAATTATACATCATAGCATTAAACCTTTTCAAAATATGTTTATTTACTGCGAGAAAATGCATTATTCAATGAAAACTATCAAAACAGCACTGTGCTCAGAAATAACAATTAGCCCTGCAGGCTCACTAATTTACAAGTATCCAACATATTTTCTTGCAACTAAATTACCTTGTCCAGAGAAGTGATCTGTTTTGAGTTTACAGTTCTTCAGTTCAATCTTCCTAGATACAATCTAAATTCATGTTACAATTCATTACTTTTTATCCCTTTCTAAGCTATATATCTATTAGCTAAAATGCCTTATAAAAACGCTTAGCAGGAAGTGATCATGATTTGTTCACATGCAACCCTACATTACTAAGACGTAGAGTATGCGATCTTTTCATAATTTACAATGGTTCTACTGAGATGATTGTAAGTGATTGTTTCATTCTTTAGTTTTCAATGTCCTTAATTGGCTAAAGATTACCATGGCACAGTGGCTCAGTAGTTAACACTGTTGCCTCACAGCAGGTTCAGTTCCACCCCAGGCAACTATCTGTGCACAGTTTGTACATTTTCACTGTACCCATGTGAATTTCTGCCAGGTACTCCAGTTTCCTCCCACAGTCCAAAGATGTGCAAGTCAGGTGGATTGGCCATGCTAAATTGCCCCAAAGTGTCCAATGACATATAGGTTAGGTGGATTAGCCATGGTTAATGTAGAGTTACTGGGATAGGGTGGGAGGTGGGTGGGATGCCTTTCCGAGTCAGTGCAGACTTGATGGGCCAAATGGCCTACCGTAGGTATTTTATTATTCGATGAAAACACCCATATTTCCCATCTTTCCTTCTCAAAGTTACCAGGCCATTTTTGAATTAAATTCCAAACAAATAGGAGAGATAATATACAGGATAGAATCATTTCAGAACTCAACATTCCACGACTTTTACATAAATCACCACATTCTCCACAGGAACATGCTGCTGGCAACGTCACTGTGGCCATTTCCAAGGGATCCACCCAGATTAGATGTCAGTCAGGCCGTTAACTGCCTACTGTCTGGGTTGCCATGCATCTAAAGGAGAGAATCCACTTTCACAAACTGCTGATAAATCAGAAGGCTGCCAGCTCTTTAGTTCCAGCAGAGCCATTACAAATGGTGGACACTGCTTGTACTGCAACAAGTTGGATAGTAACAGCAAGGACAGAGGCCCAAAAGGAAAATTAACTGGGGTTAGCTCAAGGGAGACACTACCAAACCTTTCCGCTTGATTGAGGGATCAATAGCTAGGCAGCATAGATTTTAAGTGGCAGAAAATTTAGAAGAGATGTGAGCAAAATTTATTTATCTCAAGAGGGTTGGAATATAAAAGCAGTGATGCGCTTCTGAGACTTTATAAAGCTCTAGTTAGGCCCCATTTAGAATACTGTGTCCAATTTTGGGCCCCACACCTCAGGAAGGACATACTGGCACTGGAGCGTGTCCAGCGGAGATTCACACAGATGATCCCTGGAATGGTAGGCCTAACATACGATGAACGGCTGAGGATCCTGGGATTGTATTCATTGGAGTTTAGAAGGTTGAGGGGAAATCTAATAGAAACTTACAAGATAATGCATGGCTTAGAAAGGCTGGGAAGTTGTTTCCGTTAGGCGGGGAGACTAGGACTTTGGGCACAGCCTTAGAATTAGAGGGGGTCAATTTAGAATGGAAATGAGGAGACATTTCTTCAGCCAGAGAGTGGTGGGCCTGTGGAATTCATTGCCATGGAGTGCAGTGGACGCCGGGACGTTAAATGTCTTCAAGGCAGAGATTAATAAATTCTTGATCTCGCAAGGAATCAAGGGCTACGGGGAGAGTGCGGGTAAGTGAAGTTGAAATGCCCATCAGCCATGATGAAATGGCGGAGTGGACTTGATGGGCCGAATGACCTTACTTCCACTCCTATGTCTTACGGTCTTATGGTCTTAAATCTTTTACACCTTGATGGTGGTAGGCACCTGCAACACACAGTCTGCAAAAGACGGGTGAGGCAGAAACCGTCATAACATTTAAGAATTTAGATGTGCACTTGTTATCTAAAGGTGTACAAGGCTGTGGGCCAAATGCTAGCAAGTGGGTTTAGCATTGTTACGTGGTTGTTTTTCATCAGCACTAGTACAATGGACTGAAGGGTCTTTTTCAGTGTTGTAGGTCTCTATGATGCTATGACTGTGTGAGAAGGAGTTTTTCACCCCTTCCCTCTCACTGTATCCACAGGTTGCACTTACATCTATAGCTGGGTGAAGGGGTTGGGTGATTGGTACACCTAAAGCTACACTTGACAGCAAGGCTGCATTTGACCAAACATGACATCAAAAAGCCCCAGGAAACAAAAGTCAATGCGAATCTGGCGAAAATCTCTCTGTGCATTGCTGTCATACCTGGCACAAAGGAAGCTGATTGGTTGTTGGAGGTCAGTCATCTCATCTCCAGGACATCTCTGCAGGAGTCCCTCAGGGTGGTGCCCTAGGCCCAACAAACTTCAGCTGCTTCATCAATGACCTTCCCTCCTTCTTGACTGCACAATGTTCAGCATTTTTCATAACTCCTCAAATAGTGAAGCAGTCCATATCCAAATACAGCAAAATCTAATTAGTATCAAAGTTGGCGTGACATAGGCATGTGTACACCACTGACACTTAGTAGCAGCAATGTGGACCATTTACAAGATGCGATGTAAAAATTCACCGAAGTCCCTCAGCAGCACCATCCAAACCCACGAGGTCTACCATATAGCGGGACAAAAGCAGCCAATACATAGGAATATTACCATCTGAAAGTTCCCCTCCAAGCTACTCATCAACCTGATATGGAGATGTATTGACCTTCCTTCGGTGGTCATTGGATCAAAATCCTAGAGCTCCATCTCTGACAGCATCATGGGTCTACCTACAGTAAATGGTATACAGCATTTCAAGATGGTAGCACATCATCACCTTCCCAAGTGCAACTTGGAAAGGACAATAAAGCAAAGCCCTCATTTCCTGGAATAATAACATGAATTTGCTAGGCCTTCACTCCGGCTCTGACCCTTTTGGGCTACAAGCTCTAGCCTGTTGAGAGTTCTGTGCACAAATGCATTTGCATTCACCTGAGCCCTAGCTGATGCAGGCAATGGGGCTCTGGGAGAGGGGAGATAGAAGGAAGCAGCACTATGAGGGTTCTGAAATTATGCTCCTGTCTGCTGCTTTCCCTCCCTGTGAGTGCCTATTAATACCACACCGTGTTCTTCAGAAAATGGGGCACATAGAGTGAGATCAATGTGCAGCTTCAGTGATGTCAACTTGCCATTAATGCTGAGCATCAATGGCCACTGTAATGATGTGTAGGACTGAATGTATATCTGGCAGCCACTGAATGTTCTACTGAACCTGCTCCAAAGTGACCACAACCCTTTCGTTGGGGTGACAGATTTGCTGGAGCCACCACAATAGATAGGAGATGGATGGACTCTTCCATCAGTTGTTCCATCTACAGAGAGTGTCTGAATACTTACTGATGTTTCCCTTCCTCTCCGTGCAGGTTTGTGCATGTCAATCATTGCCAAGTACAGGGGCACTTCTCTGCATGGGATGCAAATGGTGCTTAGTCTCCAACCATCTTCTGACCATCAAAGATCTTGAGCATTTCTTTTGCCACTGTCTACAAATGTCTGTACCAGTGATGTACTCACCAAATTTCATTCCAAATTCTTCTTTAGTCAATGGACCCACCAAAGTGACTGCCCTCATAATGGTGGAAGGTGCAGGCGAATGTCTTACTGGACCTCTGTGTTTTCAAAGCCTGTACATTCAGAAGTGTCAGTTGTGATGCTTTTGGCTTGTGTCTGGTGCTAGTGACTGTAGAAAAGAAGGGAAAGAATTTGTTGGTAAAGATGCACAGCAGTTTATGTGGACCATATGTTTGCTTTTGTGCACATCCAAAAAGAGCAAACTGCAATGATGCTTACTGGCTTCCTGGGTCATTCCGGTTTTCCCATTCTACAGAATGCCTAAGGAAGCATCACTGAACTGTGGGGTGCTTTTCTGTTCTTCTAGGGCACCTCAAAAGGGTTGGTTGCAACAAAAATAGGCTCCTGAAATGCTGCTGCAGATAAAGTAATGTTCAACTGGATTTAAATATGGTACCAGAACTGGAAAGTCCTTCAATATCTTTCTTGCGTTGAGAATGAGATAAGAAGTACATGATGGTGTCATCCTAGTGGAAGTGAAGACCTTTGACATTGTCAGAGCCATACTTTAACTTTAGAATAGCCCCCTTTTCCTGTTGAACTACATGCAGACCAACATGACAATATCTGAACATGAATATTTAAAGAATAATCCAAAGGTGTGAGCTGAAGGAGTTGGAGTCGGCTGCTACGGGATGGGATATCTTGATTGCAAGTTTGTCTCAAGACACCCATTGAAAACATGGCCAATGGTTTCTACCCACAATAACTTGTATTAATAACAGCCTCAGGATCAAAATGATATCTCCACCAGCGCTGTGATCAAAGAGATCAGATTGAGGATACACTCCAGGCTTCCTCCCCCTGTTTCTAAAGAAGGCTCTTCCCTATGATTTCTCACAAGCACCTACAGCACATCAGGGGATGTGTCTGTGAAGTGAAGCATCCTTCACTTCCAGCATCCAATTCCAATTCCTTCAGCTCACACTTTTGGGTTATTCTTTGAATGCACATGTTGAGCTGATGTCATGTCAGTCTAAATCATGTCTGTTGCTGCGAATTCAACAGGAAAGGTAGGCCATTTAGAAGTTAAAGTATAACACTGGGAATGTCAGGATGAGGTAACTCACACCAGGGAAGAGGAAATGGTGACAATGGGGACTATGAGTGGATGAAAAAGTGTTGGCTGTGCTGAAAGCATTCCATGCTATGACAGGATCTGGGCTGTGGGAGTGGATAAAAGACATGGAAATAATGGCTCCTGCTCTAAAATTATTGAACTCGGTATTGAGTCCTGGAAGCTACAAGGTACCCAAGTGGAAGATAAGATGTTGTTCCTCCAGCCTGCATTGGGATTCACTGCAGCATTACAACAGACCTGAGACAGAAATGTTAGGAACACAGTGTTGTGTTGAAGCGGCAGGCTACTGGAACTCTGGGGTCATTTTTGCAGACAGTATGTAAGTGTTCCACAAAGTGATCAACCAGTCTCCATTTCATCTCCCCAGTGTAGAGGAGACTGCATTGTCAGCAGCAAATATAGTACATTCATAGAGTCATAGAGATGTACAGCACAGACCCTTCAGTCCAACTTGACCATGCTGACCAGTTATCCTAAATTAATCTGGTCCCATCTGCCAGCAATTGGTCCATATCCCTCTTAACCTTGTACATGCCTTTACCACTTCCTCTGGCAGTTCATTCAATATTTGCACCTCCCTCTGCATGAAAATGTTGCCTCTTGCGTCCCTTTTAAATCTTTCTCCTCTCACCTTAAACCTATACCCTCTAGTTTTGGACTCGCTTACCCTGGAAATGCCAAGAGGTTTCCCTCATTGGATATCTAGGACCAGAGGGCATCATCTCAGAATAAAGTGATGCCAATTTAAGACTGCGATGAAGAGGAATCTCTCCTGTCAGAGGGTTGCAAGTTTTGGAACTCCTTGATGTGGAGAGCTCATAGGGCAGAGTCATTGTGTATACTTAAGGCTGAGATGGAAAGATTTTGAAGAAGGGTCACTGGACCTGAAACGTTAACTCTGCTTTCTCTCCATAGATGCTGCTTCACTTGCTAAGTTTCTCCAGCAATTTTTGTTTTTGTTTCAGATTTCCAGCATCTGCAATTCCTTGTTTTGTTTTATAGTTGGATTCTTGATCAGTAGGGGAATCAAGGGTTATGATGAAACAGCAGGAAAATGGACATGAGGAGGATGGGATCAGCCATGATCCTATTAAATGATGGAGCAGACTCAGGAGATCTGCTCTTATTCCTATTTCTAATGGTTTTATGGTGAGATTCTCCCCACCTCCGTAATGATTTGGGTAGCTTTCAGCATTGTCAACCAATTTTCACCTACTTATTACCCCCCATTGTCACCTATCTAGCTTGTCTTTTTCCCTTGCTTATGATCAACAAACCCTGTGTCTGCCAAATCTTTCTTCTGTTCTTCTCTGGGTTCCCTGTCCTTACCTTTCCATTTACTCCTTTCCTCCCTCAACATCCTATCATTAACTTAAATGCCACATTTTCCAAGTTGCTTCTAGTTCTGAAGAAGGGTTACTGGCCTCAAATTGTTAACTTTGTTTTCACTCCACAGATACTGCCTGACCTGCTGTGTATCTCCAGCTACTTCTGTTTTTATACTAATTTCAATTTTACATTCCCGCACATCCCTAATAATCTTTCACCACCTCAGTAATCAATAATCTATCCCACTTTGCCTTGAAAAATATTTAAGATTCTGCATCCACTGTCTTTTCAGGAAGAGAATTCAAAATACCTACAAACCTCAGAAAAAAAAATGCTTCCTCATTTCTGTCTAAAGTGGGAGAGCTTTTGGTTAAGTTATGACCCCTAATTCTAGAGGTGAGCAGCAGCCTACTGTGCGGGACGCTGTTGGTGATTTTGGTCCTCAACTAAAGTTGAATTGAAGATGGCGCAACTGCATCCATTCTGGTATCGCACAGCAACACTGCAAAATATTGAAACGGACATATGAAGTGGAAAAGATAGCCTCTCCGTAACAATACTATGAACAAACCCTTCCCCTACGTAAGCAGATAAAAATGTGATTGTGAGCACTGAATGCTTATTGTCATCTGGAAATGTTATCAGCTCTCCCAATTGCCACTGTGTACTCACCTTGATTTCACTGGCAAGCTTCATAAAGTTCACGGGACCGGCATGAAAGTCAGAAATGTTTGTATATTTCGCTCTAACTGAGTGGTTAACAGGTGTTAGTTGACAAGCTGCTGCTTCAGAGGGCTGCACACAGGCAGCCCAATGTGCTCCAATTAAATGTGGAAGTTGGCTGGTTGTAGCCAACTTTCTGACAGGCTGACATTTTTCCAGGTTTTTGCCCCTACCTGACAAACCTGCGCCCAAACTCTCCCACTCTTTCAGTTCAACTTTTGGTCTAATAGTTTTGAGACAGAAATAAAATGTGGAACTACAATATTCTGACAAGAGAAGATGGTACTTATTCAGGCTAAATTCAGCAGGAATGAGATATTACATCATCTTAAATTAGATACAATTGAGTAACATTTTCACTCCACATTTGGAGTTCGGTATTGATTTTAACACAACAAGGTTCTGGAAAAATCAGTGTGGCAATAGAGTGAAAAATGCAATCACTCTCAGAATCTTATTGTCAAGGTCTCTATCATACATGATGGCTAAGAGTATTTTGTTTTATTAGTTGCTGTGGAGAACACAAGAAATGCAATTATAAAATGCTTAATTCTGGCTCTGCATCATTAAATGAATCCAGTATGAAAAATTGATTACTGTCTGTTAATGGTTTTTTGTGCCTGCTGTGAGTAACACTGATTTTCATCATAAAACAGATTCCCCCACCGTGAATCAGGTACAGGCAATAACACCATCCTTTATTTAATCTATTTTAAATTTTCAGTAAAGTATCAGAATGATTCTGCCACATCTGGAAGTGAAATTGAAAAAAATCATCTGGTACTAGATTTGTTTATGTTACATAGCAAGGTATAGTGCAGTGACATTACACAGATATGAAAATAGTGGCAAATGTTTAGAAATTGTTCGTACTTGTGACAGCTTTATTTCATGACTCTTCATTTCATTAATCACTGGAATAATTAAAATTTGAATGACAAATATCTGGTGCCACTCATATTTTTCAACTTTATCACACATTATCCAGTAAAAGTAACAGCTGATGTAATACATTTCTAATTGTCGTGAACATAAGAGTGATAGCTTATATTAGAAATGTTACACATGGAAGAACCTGATGTACTGCAAAAAAAAACAATTTAATTAAGTGGGACAGATTGTTGAAGCTCTGTTATAATACAGGTAATAGAGTTCATTCCCATCTACAGTATTGGTATTTTCATATCTAGTAACTACAAATTGCTCCTCCACAGAGTTGAATACTTCTGATGAAAAGGTGATCTTGTGACAATAGCCCACATCTCGTCATAACATCTAAAATTATTCCAGTGGAAATTTAGTTAACTTGTATTTCCTTCAGATACCAGCTGTTCCCACTATAGTGAGACCTGGTATGAATGTGCCAGACAACCAAAAGCAAACATTAACCCCCTGCCATTACTTGTCTGCTAGAGCAATTATTCAAATTTGTTCACGTGGCTGTTTGGTAATTTCAATTGCAGCCTTTGTCCAAATTCTTCGAAAAAAATCATTCATGTGCCATAGCAAAAATTAAGTAGATTTTGTGAAATTTTACTTTGTATTATTTTTCACCTACAGATGGCTTCGCAGAACCCTTGCCAATTCCAACTTGAACACTTACCTCCCACTTTTCCCTCAGGTACCACATTTCTGAAAGGACAATGGAGATCCCAAATATCTGTGTTGTACTATGATTAGGCTTGGCAAGATACTGCCCTGGTATGCTATCGGCAGATGGCTGCAATTTCTCCCATTCCTACCACATGCCATTGGAGCGTATGGAAGGATTTTTATGTTGAGGCTCAATCTCTTTGTTTTCATTATGAAAACAGCTGCCTTAGCCAACTAGTCCTGGACTGAGACTTGAGTCCATAGCTTCTAGTTCAGAGGCAGGACTATCCACTGCAACACAAGAACTCTCACATTTACTTCTAGTAGGTGAAAAAACATTTTCTTTTGTAAAATCCATAAAAAGTACAAAGTAGAATAAATCATTACCTTTATTTGATTACTAATTTATGCTGCATTAATTCATTTACTGTCAGTATAACATAAAACTAGCTATGCCTTAAGTTGCCTGGCAGGAAGATGACCATATCAAAAAGCAGGAGTAAGCCCTGGTAATGTTTAAACAAGAACATGTTCTATGAATGAAGTTGATGTACATGGATTACAAAATACATTTATACAATGCTTGAGTTCAGATACCAAATCCTTGCTATCTGGGCAGATGGGGGGGCACAGGCTTCCTGTGAGGAACACCGAAACACAAATAGGGGAAAATTAATTGAGTCGGAGGTCAACCTTGCAACTATCTGGATCCGTGTATAACGGAGGAGTTAATGTAAACTTTTCTATATGGACTCACCACCAAAGGAAACTAGACCAAGTAAGATAATTTCTCTCCAGGAAAATGGTACCCACATCATACATAAAGATTGTTTTAAAACTAACAGGCTACCTTCTGCCCAACAATTTAACAAGGAGAGTGAAGTTTTGCACAAGAACCCACATGCTTAGGAATTAATGGAATCTACGTTAGCTCACAGAAAATAGAAATGCAAAGACTATTGAGACAAACGTCCAAATTAATTTTTAGGATGTGAGCAATCCTGAAAAGGCTAGCTTTTATTGCTTATCCCCAAGACCTCCTGAGAAGATGATGATGAGCTACTTGAACAGCTGCGCCTCATTTATTGAAGACACTTCAACAGTGCTGTTAGATGGGAGGTTCCTGTATTATGATCAAGCAGTAATGAAGAAACAGTGACAATGTATGTCTAGGTCAGGATAATGTGGGACTTGCCATAATTAAGAATTTATTAAATCATTTTTAATTGATAAAAGGATCTCAGTGCAACTATTGACCATTCATATTTTTTGATAGTATGAAGTTGTTATTTTGATATAATGTAAATTATTTATTACGGTACCTGACAAACCTTTGATTATCAAATTGCATACTGATCTTTGTATTTAAATATGCTCACATTGGGAAAAGCTGGAGTATGACAGGAGTACACTGCTATTTTCATATTGATGTGGATTGATTGGTAATACTATCAGCTTTTCAATCATGATACATCATGCAACAAATTTCGCGGCACTTGCAGACACATGACCCCTTTTTTTTCCAGGAAAGGCAGACCGGCAGAGCAAGCAAGAACTAAATGGAGAGGGAGAGATGTACCTGCAAGTCCAAATCTTCACGGAGGACATGGTTAGGCTGTTGCCAGAAGCAGCAAAATGACTAGAAAAGTGAAGATACATTTGCAATGCCATGACATTCAAGGCTACGACCAAGTGCTGGAAAATATGATTAGAATGAGTTAGAAATGATTGTGTCTGTACCTATCAAAAACAATGGGCTGAAGGGCCTTTTTC
The DNA here is from genome assembly GCA_024137785.1 of Ginglymostoma cirratum. Lineage (NCBI taxonomy): Eukaryota > Metazoa > Chordata > Chondrichthyes > Orectolobiformes > Ginglymostomatidae > Ginglymostoma > Ginglymostoma cirratum. Next base: position 25,892,867 of record JAHRHZ010000049.1, read on the forward strand.
TGTGCTGTAGACGTCGATGATTGTCTGGCAGTACCCTCAATTCTATTTCCCTCTTGTAGCACCCTGGAATTCCCTCCCTAACAGCACAGTGGGGATTCCCACACCGTATAAGCTATAGCAGTCCAAGAACACAGCTCACCACCACCTTCTCAAGGACAACTAGGAACAAGCAATAAATGCTGGCCAGCCAGTGATACCCACATCCCATAAGTGAATAAAAAGAAACACCTCTGACTTTGGCCCGTGGTTATTAGCTTGGTCGGGATAGTTCCTCTATGGCCCAAAAATGGACAGTTTCTTCTGTTACTCAACCCACCCTCTTCCCCTTCAGCAAGATGATCATAACCCATTTTCTCTTTATAACAGACCAACTAAACTGAATTGCTCATTTCGTACAGAACATTACTGGCTGTCTCATGTGAGGAATGGAAACTTTTTTTTAAATAGTGCAATAGTGACTCTTCTGAAATTATGGAGCATACATACCAGGTTATATCTTCAGCTTGCTGCCTATGTGTAAACTTAACATTGTGGTTACGTGTTCTCTTATAGAAAAATCAATAATGAAAGTTGGAGAGTTTCTACTCTGGACGGTTGATCAATGAAGCTAGTTTAACAATAATACACGAAATTGTAAATCAACCCCATTGCTGGAACTGAGCAATGGAAGCCATATTTTGTTTCTAACTCTGCCATGTCTAACATAGGACTATTAGATGTGCCATTCCATAAACCTGGTATTTCTCAATTTGATGAACCCAGGCAGTTATTGTTCTGATGAAGGGTCACTAGAATCTAAACTTAACTTTCCGTCCACAGATGCTGCCACACCCGCTGGGTTTCTCCAGAAATTTCTTTTTAAGATCCACAGGGTCCGGTGTCACCATCTCTCAGCCCAACGTGGTGGTCTCTCAGCCTAGTGTTGCTATCTCTCAGCAGGGCGCGGTGGTCTCGGCCCGGCGTCGCCATCTGTCGGCACAGTGTGGTGGTCTCACAGTGGACTTCTGGTCTTGAGATGATTCCCGCACAATTGAAATGCAGTCCTATTGTGGCTAATCACTTAAGAAAGACTGTAATGTTAGAACTGTCCACTTGGTTTCTTTAATTTGTGGTTAAAATTAAGATGGTGTCGTTGTTTTATAATTATTGCAATGTTTAACTTTTAACTTGGTTCTTTCTTTCTACCTTGTTCTTAAGGTTCTGTACCCAGGTACTTATACCCAAGATGGCGTATTGTATAGTGACATTATACAGTTTTCACTGTACTCATGTACTTCCCTACTTGGATATGTGACAATAAATCAAAATCAAATCAAAAATTTAAGTTAGATAAAGTTAAGTGACAAAGTTGATAGATGAGGGAAGGGCTGTGGATGTCATATACATGGACTTCACTAAGGCATTTGATAAGGTTCCTCATGGTAGGCTGATGGAGAAAGTGAAGTCACATGGGGTCCAGGGTATACTAGCTAGATGGATAGAGAACTGGCTGGGCAACAGGAGACAGTTGTAGTGGAAGGGAGTTTCTCAAAATGGAGAACTGTGACCAGTGGTGTTTCACAGGGATCCGTGTTGGGACCACTGTTGTTTGTGATATACATAAATGATCTGGAGGAAGGTATAGATGGTCTGATTAGCAAGTTTGCAGATGACATTAAGTTTGGTGGGGTAGCAGATAGTGAAGGATACGGTCAGAGAATGCAGCAGAATATAGATAGGTTGGAGATTTGGGCAGAGAAATGGCAGACGGAGTTCAATCCAGGCAAATGAGAGGTGATGCATTTTGGAAGATCCAATTCAAGAGCAAACTATACGGTAAATGGAAAAGTCCCGGGGAAAATTGATGCACAGAGATCTGGGTGTTCAGGTCCATTGTACGCTGAAGGTGGCAATGCAGGTCGATACAGTGGTGAAGAAGGCATACGGCATGCTTTCATTCATTGGACGGGGTATTGAGTACAAGAGTTGGCAGGTCATGTTACAGTTGTATAGGACTTTGGTTTGACCACATTTGGAATACTACATACAGTTCTGGTTGCCATGTTACCAAAAGGATGTGAATGCTTTGGAGAGGGTGCAGAGGAGGTTCACCAGGATGTTGCCTGGTATGGAGGCCACTAGCTATGAAGAGAGGTTGAGTAGATTAGGATTATATACATTAGAAAGATGAAGGTTGAGGGGGGACCTGATTAAGGTCTACAAAATCATGAGAGGTATAGACAGAGTGGACAGCAAGAAGCTTTTTCCCGGAGTGGGGGACTCAATTACTAGGCGTCACGATTTCAAGGTGAGAGGGGAGAAGGTTAAGGGAGATATGGGTGGAAAGTTCTTTACACAGAGGGTGGTGGGTGCCTGGAACGCTTTGCCAGCGGAGGTGGTAGAGGTGGGCACGATAGCGTCATTTAAGATGTATCTAGACAGATACATGAATGGGCAGGGAGCAGAGGGATACAGATCGTTGGAAAATAGGCGACAGGTTTAGATAGAGGATCTGGATCGACGCAGGCTTGGAGGGCCGAAGGGCCTGTTCCTGTGCTGTAATTTTCTTTGTTCTTTGTTAATAAATACATTGTTTTCAATAAACACAGGGGATTTTATGTTAATTTTCCAACTTTCTGTTGCTAAGAATCCTTGTTTATGAGGATTTTTTAACAAGAATATAAATATGACATAATTTTTTAGTAATAACTTCACAACTACAATGAGGCTTAAATTGCCGTATTGAAGAGATCTGGGACAGAGAAAAAAATGAAAAGAATGCCTAGTAAAAACAGAAGAAACTGCGGATGACTTTGAGGAAGGGTCACCGGACCCGAAACATTAACTCTGATTTTTTCTTCATGGATTTTGCTAGACCAGCTAAGCTTTTCCAGCAACTTCTGTTTTTGTAAAAGAATACCCAGGGTCAGTTTAAAATTCACAATCTCAGGAGTCCATCTGGGAAAGGATTCAATTAAATCTATTTAAATTCTCACTGGGTGAAGCTTTATCCAAATTCTATGATGAAAAGTTGTGCTGATCAAGTGGCCTGGATTGGATTGCTGCTTAGTGAATTTATGGTAGACAAAGTGTTTAATCAAATGTTTGTTTATCTCTAACTGTGGCACCCACGAGAATTAGGAGTGTACTTATAGTTGGTTTAAATGGTTGGCATGTACTGAAATTCATGGTCAGTAAACAGAGGTATGATTAACAGGCATGTTTCATTTATGTTGTTATTAAACCAAAGACGTAGCTGGGTAGGAAAAAAGAAATAGCAGACAGACTGCAAAACTGATACTGCTTTCGGCAATCTTTTATTTCCCACTTATTTATTGCCAGAAGGGAGTGAGGATATAGTTGTTTGCCTGTACACTCTATGTTTTCCTTATTATCCAACTTCCCCTCACCCTTTAGTCCTGAAGCATGCAATTTATGCTTCAATATGCTTTTGCAGTCACCTGTACTACCCTGCTGCCTTGCCCACACAGAGATGTGTGGTGTGAAAGCTGAGTGACAGAAGGATATTTCACTGGGAACATTTTCAAAGCCAAGCCGAATCCTGCCTCCCTTGAAATCCATGCACATACAGTTTTAGAAGGTCAAAACTGAAAGAACTGTGGACGCTGTAAATCAGAAACAAACACAGAAGTCGGGAAAAGCTCAGCAGGTCTGGCAGCTTCTGTGAAGGGAAATCAGAGGT
>JAHRHZ010000049.1:25901548-25922586 GCA_024137785.1 Ginglymostoma cirratum
CACAGCAGGTCAAGCAGCATCATAGGAGCAGGAAAACTTGATGTTTCAGGCCTAAACCCTTCAAAAGGGTTTCGGCCCGAAACGTCAAGCTTTCCTGCTCCTATGATGCTGCTTGGCCTGCTGTGTTCATCCAGCCCCATGCTTGTGATCTCTGTTTATTAGTCGTTACTTGGTAGCTCGAAGCCAATCAGTTAAAATATCTGTTGAAAAAATTGCACTTTTAACTATCTACTTGATAAACTAAATGAGATCTGTCCAAAGCTTGAAGGCATTAACATGAAATTTCCATATAACACGTGTCACCAATGTACACATGAGATTTTTTGCTTTTATCGGGCTGATAGAAAATTTAAAATGAAAATGCTGTGTGTAAAACTCAGTGGGAAAAACATGAGTTGAGCAATTTTTAATTACAATATTAGTGTTTAAGACATTTAACATATTCTTACAACGTTCCTCCATTCAATATTCCAAAGGAGGTTTTGCCTCATTTATTTTGGAAGGATTAACATCATTGTTAATATAATTTGCAACAAAATCTCATTTGACCACAACAAACTTACATCTATTCAAATCAGCAATTGCAATTTCCGGACAATTTATTTCCTTATTATTGAGCTCTGTATGGGCTGTGAAGCTCAATGTGCCTGATATTAATCAAAGGTGGCTTCTAAATGGGGCTTGTGGGGTTGCATTAGCAGAACCTATTAACAAATGCCCAGGTATTTGCTCTCAAGTTGCTGATCAAAAGTCGGGAGATTTCCCAGTTCACCTTGCCTGCATCAGGTGAAACTCACCTGGCTGGCAGAATGATGGGATCTTTTGTGGCTTCGGGGATGGGGACATGGTTGGGGGGAGGGAATGGGAGTTGGAATTGGGTTACTGTCTACAGATGCCTGCCAATTGGACATTGCCCCAGCTGCATCTGAGTCTCTAGATGAGCTAGTTGAAAAACCCACTTTGGTTCTCTGTTCTTGTATTAAACATTAGGCCCTTTGGTCCTCATGACCCACCACTCATTCTGTATACTCCCTTCATGTCATATCTCTTTACAAACCTCCATGGCCCCCTGTAGCCAACACACTCTGTGAAATAACTCCATAGAGGCCGGTATCCCATCACCAAGTCACCTTTATTTACACACGCATAGTACTTGACGCTGATCTGGCTTCCTCAAAGCCAGCTCTCTGAGTGAACAGGACGCCTGACACCCCTGTCAGTCAGCACTCTCTGATTGGACCAGGTTAACAGCCCCAATCAGGGAGCTCATTCTCTATGAGGTTCATCTGGCTGACCTCATTACAATCAACACATTCTGCATCCTTTGCCCTTAACTCATCCAGTATTCACCATGGGCAGACTCAGAAACCATGCTGAGATGAAATAAAGTTATAAATATTTATTACATCCATCCAAACATTTAATGTAAACTCACATTTACGAGAACACATTCAAACATTTAAATCCCCTCAGTGGGAAGGGCTGAGGAGCAGCAGATGGAGTTTAATTTAGATAAATGTGAGGTGCTGCATTTTGGGAAGACAAATCAGAGCAGGACCTCAACACTTAATGGTAGGATCCTGGGGATAATTGTTGAACAAAGAGACCTTGGAGTGCATGTTCATAGTTCTTTGAAAGTGGAGTTGCAGGTAGACAGGATAGTGAAGAAGGCATTTGGTATGCTCGTCTTTATTGGTCAATGCATTGAGCATAGAAGTAAGGAGGTCATGACGCAGCTTTACAGGACATTGGCTAGGCCCACTTTTGGAGTACTGCATTCAATTTTCATCTCCCTGTTGTGAAATTTGAAAGAGGTTGGAAAGATTTATAAAGATGTTGCCAGAGTTGGCAGTTTTGGGCTATAGGGAGATGCTGAATAGGCTGGGACTGTTTTCCCAGAGTATCAGAGGCTGAGGGGTGACCTTATAAAATCAAGAGGGGCATGGGTAGGGTGAATAGCCAAGGCCTTTTCCCTCGGTTGGGGAAGTCCAAAACTGGAGAGCAATGGATTAAGGTGAGAGGGGAAAGATTTAAAATGGGCTTAACTGGGAACTTTTTCACACAGGGGATAGTGTGTGTATGGAATGAGCTGCCAGAGGAAGTGCTGGAGGCTGGCACAATTACAACATTTAAAAGACATCTGGATCAGTATATAAATAGAGAGGGTTTATATGGATATAGGCCAAATGTTGGCAAAAAGGAAAAGATTAATTTGGAATATCTAAATTTGGATATGTAGACGAGTTGGAATGAAGGGTCTGTTTCGGTGCTGTATGGTTCTATGACTCTATGAGTTACTTAATATTCTACCAAAATAAACAGACACCTATTCAATAATTTTGCATCAAAAACAATTAATCTTTTCAAAGTCACTTTGGGCTGTCAATTAAACTATGTATTTAAGATACTCTGCTGAGATAATACTTGGATGTGGAAAGAATCAAAGCATTCATAAGAGTATATTAGTAGTCTTTTGGAAAGTGTCAAGAAACAGTTATTTTAACTATTAGAACAGCTATTTTAACACAGGAAGACTACTGTAAAAGAAAACCTTACAGGGCTGGGAATTTAAATGCCTTCATGGATCAAATCTTTTTAACTCTGACACTTCTCTTGATGGTAGTTATAAGTTAGAACAGTCTGGGGATTTAAATCGTTCATAGCTTGACAGTTTGACAGACCTTAACCAGTCTCCAAGAGCATTTATGATTAATGTAAAAACCGGTGACGCCCAAGCTACAGTTTTAAAACTCCTGCGCTGTGAAAACGGGATGGTTGGAATGTAACACTGAAGTCACCATGGCCCTGCTCAAATTGGATTTCCCTCATATGTTAGTCGCAGCTCTTCCCTTTTCCACTAAAATGGGATCTGTCAAAAATGAGGGTGGGAACTGCTGATTCCAGGTCTTGTCCATCAGTTTTAAAGGTCTATTAAGTCTCCATGGTTCCATAACATCTTGGCTTAGGCTAACAGGTTCTGATGAAGGGTTTAGGCCCGAAATGTCAAGTTTTCCTGCTCCTATGATGCTGCTTGACCTGCTGTGTTCATCCAGCCCCATGCTTGTTATCTTAGGTCAAAATGTTTGATCACCAAGATCAGAAGATGTACAGGTTGATCTCTGGTGTCCAGATTGTGTAACTCTTTAAAGTTACAATTTACAAATGAAAATTGCCAGAGCCAAGATGTGTTTTTGATGATTTTTTTGAAAAACTCGTTCAGAGGATGTAAGCATGGCTGTCTCAACCATTTTTGTGCCCAGTGATGACTGCCTCCTGGGCAGCACGTTGGCTCAGTGGTTAGCAGTGCTGCCTCACTGCACCAAAGACCCGGGTTCGATTCCACCCTCGGGCGATTGTCTGTGTGGAGTTTGCACATTCTCCCTGTGTCTGCGTGGGTTTCCTCCGGGTGCTCCAGTTTCCTCCCACAATCCAAAAATGTGCAGGCTAGGTGGGTTGGCCATGCTAAATTGCCCGTAGTGTTCAGGGCTGTGTGGATTAAGTGGGTTATAGGGGAATGAGTCTGGGTGGGATGCTCCGGGGGTCGGTGTGGACTTGTTGAGCCGAAAGGCCTGTTTCCACACTGTAGGGATTCTATGATGAAGAACTGCAGCAGTCCATCTTGTACAAGGATACCTACAATACTATTAAGCAGGGAATTTCAAAGTATCAGCTAGAAGGAGTTTCAGGAATGAGGTGGCTTGTCAATAGACATAGGGACCAGCTTTTCCAGCATTGAAAATTGGTGGCAGTTGGGAGCTCTGCTGGTTTAAAGACAATAGTATATTTGAAAGGGAGGAATTTAAAAACCTTGGGGGGAATGGGATTAGAGGAAAGTGGACACAAGGACATACAATCCAAGGGTGAACAATATCCTCCTGCACTTTAAATTCTACTATTCTTTTAGAAAAACACTCTCCATTATTGAGTCCAAACTCAGAGACTAGGCAAGAAAATGTTGATATAAAGGCAGAAAGTGCTGGAACTATTCAGTAGCATTTAACAGCATCTGTGGAGAGACAATTTTTATTTTCTACCAAACAGGTGAAACAGGGAGGCTCTGCTTCACTGCCACAATTTGTCTGCCAACCCACATTGTCATTGGCACAAGCCATGCTATTAGCATAGAAATGGTGAAGACATTTTTAAACTTAAATTTCGTAAGTAAATATTTCGTATTTCTCTTTCTTCATGTGTGCGTCGCTGTTATTTACTGAAAGCAGTTTAGTCAGAGAGCTGGTTGTACTGGCACAAGCCATGGTTGACAAGCACTTATAGCACTGGGAGAATTAGAGGCTTTTTCTTCCTTTCTGAATGTTTCATGGGATGTGGATGTCTTTGGCTAGGTCAGCATTTATTGCCCATCCCTTATTGTCCAGAGGGCACTTAAGAGTCAAAATGTTGTGCAAGAATTAGTTGTGTATTTTTTGTGTTGACTCTTCATTTAGTCTTCCCGTTGGTGTAAATGCGTGTTCAGTGGGATCTGACTGAAATTACTGCTCAGCTGGCTCTCCATTGCATGGATTGTAAAGAATATTGTCGGTGATCATTCTTGGTAGGAATCATTGGAATGTTGAAGATGATTTCATTGCCCTGTAAGTACTCTACCAGAAAACACTCTGAAGTGGACTCACATTTGCACAGTACTGACTCTTCCCTTTAATCCCTACATTTTCTTAACTTGACTGAATATCCTTAAACAACCAACCCCCTGACCCCCCACAACCACACCCCAGGATATCAACCTTTTCCACTTAATCTCGACCCCACTTAAGTCATCCTGATCATCATGATAGACTTCATAAAATTCCACGCAAATTTTAAGGTCATAACCTTGCATCAGAACAAGGAATAATTAGAAATGCAATAGAGTTTACATAGGTGAAATAGTAGAAAATAAAACAAAGGGAAAGGTCTGTGATAATGAAGAATACAGGAGACATAAGAGACTGGGTGGGGCAGACAAAAAGTGTAATAACGAGAGAAGCAAAAAAGCAAAAGATGTATCCAGAAAAGGTGATCATGAACAGTATAATGAACGTCCAAAATCTAAAATGAGAAAAAGACAATGGAGATCAACACAAAGGAAAGGGAACAAAATGACGGAGAGGCAGAGATGATGGTCCAAAATTGGTGAGTTGAGTTCACTGTTGAGATGTTGTTTTTTCACATTGCATTGAGTTTCATTGGAGCAGTGTAGTAGGCCACAGACAAAGAGGTCAGTACGCAGGCATGGTGGAGAATTAAAATGACACTGGAAGTGGCCAAGTTAACAGACATTTGCACCAACCCCACAAGAGAAAATAATATTTTCCGTCAATAATTCGTGGTAACAATTAACCAAACAAGTCATTTTATTTAAGAAAGCAAAATGCTTTTATTTCATGCATTCAAGGAAATTGCATTGCACAAAAAAACGTGTATGAGATTGAAAGATTTATAAAATCATGAGGGGTATAGATTGGGTTAATAGTAGGTGTCTTTTCCCTAGGATGGGGGATGTCAAGACTAGGGGGATATATTTCTAAGGTGAAAGGAGAGAAAATTAAAAAAGACTTGAGGAGCAAATTTTTTACACAGATGGTGGTTTGCAAGTGGAAGAAAATTCCTGAGGGAGTGGTGGATGCAGGCACAGTTACAATGTTTAAAAGACTCTTAGGTAAATACATGAATAGGAATGATTCGGAGGGATATGGACCAGGAGCAGGTGGGAGAGACTAGATTAGTTTGGGATAATGTTCAGCATGGACTGATTGGACTGTAGGGTCTGTTTCCATATGACTCATTGACTTCCCTGTGGAGTAAAATGTAACTATGCATTCTAAAGACTTGAGAAATAAATTCATTAATTGCAACAAAGATCTTGTAATTAAAATGTACATTAGTTTGTTACCACACACCTCTGGAAAGGGCTCAGGATGCTCTTGTAAGTGGTTGGAAAGTAATTCACCACACTTGACTGATGTGAGAAACTAGAGTATAATTGATTATATCTAATGAGAAAGAAAGTAATCTAAAGTGGGTGCTACAACTAATTAGATATTGTAATAGACTGGGTGATATGTTCCAGGACTTATGAGGGGCATGGTTTATACATTCAGGTCCAAACAACACCTGACATAATGGAATTAAAAGGGCCTAGGGACACCTTAAGATTGACAAATAGAAATTCAAGATAATACAAATTATAGTATTCTGAGTGAGAAAGGATGGAGAATTAACATGAGTTGAGATTTGGTATTTCAAAACATTTTGTAGCACTTAGTGAGTAAATTCCGGATGTTATAATATTCTCTTAATGTAGTCAGAGACTGACTACTTAGAAATTCTAAATGTCTAAGTCTAAATGCTATAATGATGTGAAAAGTAAACTAAAATGATTCTTTCAAGCAATTCTTTGGCTGTCCAAACTTATCAGACAACAAATTGTTTCATGTCAGCTCAAATTAGGTGGAAAGATCTATGCTTATGATGCAACATTAAAGCCTTAGGCTCAACCAACATTGAGCCTTAGGCAACATTCACAGAAGACTGAAAAACTGCAGATGGTTAATGAAACCTCAAGGAGCTTGGCAAAAGAGAACTTGAATTTTGGATTGTAAAAATGTAAAAAAATAGAAGTAATAGAAGCCCCAGCAAACTTACTCCAGGATTCAATCAGATTGCAGCTCATCTTCTAATTCTTGATGTTGCCACCTTTTCCATGTCACTTGAATCCCTTGTTGGACATAAACCTATTGTTCTCAGCCCTAAATATCTTACTATGCTAATTTTACATTTCCCTACCTTGCACTCCATTTTCTCAAGACATGTAAACTGCCCATATGTTTTTGATGTCTTTTTGTGGTGTCCTGATAACTTACTTTCCCATTTATTTTAATGTCATCAGTAAATCTGGACATATTACACTCAGTCCCTGTTGTGAAAGTCATTAACATAGATTAAAAATAACTAAGGTGCAAACATTGGTTCTTACAGCATTTCGTTAACTATACCCTAGCATTCCAATAAGGAAATATTTATTCTAATCTTATATTTAATGTTCATTATCCAATCCTCAATCAAAGTCAATACATGTCCCTAACCTAAGGCCTACAGCCACGTGTGTCATCTTTTGAATTCCTTTTGATAGACTAAGTATGCTACTTCTACTTTCTGCTTATTTAATCGGCAAGACACACCCTCAAAAAGCTTTAATAAATCTGTTTGATACTTTATAATTTTTATAAAACCTTAGTGACTCTGCTCAGTTGTAATTTTTAAGTGCCCTGTTTTCTTGATTCAAATAATAGACCCAAGCATCTTCTTCACTATTAGTTGACATTAATTGAAATTAATTCCCTGTTTTCTCTCCTTAATTTTTGAACAACAGGATTACATTTGGCACCTTGCAATCTTTGGCAACTATCACAGAGTTAAGGAATTTCTGAAGATTGAAAGAAAGCGAGCAATGAACCCTTTTTGCTGTTATCCTTCACTTCAATAGCCCTAGGATATAAACCATTAAATCATGAAATGTTTCAGCTTTTTAACTCATTAATTCCTTAGTATTTCTTGTAAGATAGTAGATAATTTGGTTTCTCAAACTCATTAGATTCTTAGTTCTCTATTACTTCCACTTTTTTTTGGCTTCTGCTGTGGACACAGATCCAAATATTTGTTCAGTGTTTCCAAAAGCCCTAAAATCATTCTAAAGAGGGTGCATTATCAGAAGTAAGTGGCAGCAATCAAGAAAGGGAGAGAGAAACAGAGACAGGAAGGATAAAGTGGTAAGTAACCTTGATATGTATTTGTTCTTTCAGCTAGGCAAGCATTTATTGCCCATCCCTAATTGCCATTGGAGAAGAGGTGTGGTGAACTGACTTCTTGAACCACTGCAGATTTTGGAATACAGGGAGATGGGAGCATGAGTAGGCTATTCAACCCCTTGATAGCACTGCCATTTTATGTTATGATTGATCATACAACACAATGTCATGTTCCAATGTTAACCCCATATCCTTTTGATGTCATTAGTAATTAGAATTAATCAACCTCTGAATTACTGAATGATGGAACATCCACTGCCCTCCGGGATAGAGAATTCCAAAATTCACCCTCATCTAAGTGAAGAGATTCCTCCTTATTTTAGCCATAAATGACTTGCCTTATATTCTAATACTGTGTCAATTGTTTTTAGACACCACAGCCAGGGCAATCATCCTTTAGATAGAACATAGAATATAGAACAGTATAGGCCCTTCGGCCCACAATGTTGTGTTGAATTTTTACTCTAATCCTAAAGTCTACCTAACATCCACCCCAACCTTATACGATCATCCATATGCCTATCTAAGGGCGCTTAAATGCCCCTAATGAGGCCAACAACACTCATCCTCTCCAGCAATGCATTCCATGCCCTGACCACTCTCTGAGTAAAGAACCTACCTCTGACGTCTCCCCTATATCTACCCCCTCTCACTTTAAAACTATGCCCCCTCGTAATAGCTACCTCCACCCTAGGAAAAAGTCTCTGGCTGTCTACTCTATCTATACCTCTGATCATTTTGTACTATCTATCAAGTCAACTCTCATTCTTCGTCATTCTAAAAAGAAAAGCCCTAGCTCTCTCAACCTTTCCTCATAAGGGCTTCCCTCCATTCCAGGCAACATCCTGGTAAATCTCCTCTGCACCTTTTCCAATGCCTCCACATCTTTCCTGTAATGAGGTGACCAGAACTGGACACAGTACTGCAGATGTGGCTGAACCAGGCTTTTGTATAGCTGGAGTATAACTTCACGGCTTTCAAACTCAGTCCCTCTATTAATGAAAGCTAACACACCATACGCCTTCTTATCAACTCTATCCACTTGGGTGGCAGCTTTCAGGAAACTGTGGACATGAACGTCAAGATCCCTCTGCTCCTCCACACTGCCAAGAATCTTTCCATTAAGACTGTATTCTGCTTCCAAGTTTGTCCTTCCAAAATGAATCACCTCACACTTTTCAGTGTTAAACTCCATCTGCCACTTCTCAGCCCAGCTCTGCATCCTATCAATGTCCCTTTGTAACCTAGAACAGCCCTCCGTACTATCCACAACACAACCCACCCTTGTATCATCCTCGAACTTACTAATCCACCCTTCCACTTCTACATCCAAATCATTCACAAAAATCACAAATAGAAGAGGGCCCAGAACAGATCCTTGTGGTACACCACTCATAACTAAGCACCATGTTGAATATTTTCTGTCCATTACCACCCTTTGTCTTCTAAAGGTCAGCCAATTCTGAATCCAATCTGCCACATTTCCCCCTGTCCCATGCCTCCTTACCTTCTGCATGAGGCTACCATGGGGAACCTTATCAAACGCCTTACTTAAATCCATGTTTACCACATCCACTGCTCTAGCTTCATCCACGTATTTGGTTATCTCTTCAAAGAATTCAATAATGTTTGTGAGGCATGATCTACCCCTCACAAATCCATGCTGACTATCATGAATCAAACTGTCCCTTTCCAAGTGATCATAAATCCTATCTCTCAGAGTCCTTTCCAATAATTTGCCCACCACTGATGTAAGACTAACTGGCCTGTAATTTCCGGGGTTATCCCTATTCCCTTTTTTGAACAAGGGAATGATGTTTGCCTCTCTCGAGTCTTCTGACACTATACCCGTGGACAATGAGGACGAAAAGATCATCGCCAAAGGACCTGCGATCTCTTCCCTCGCTTCCCATAGAATCCTTGGATAAATCCCATCAGGCCCGGGAGACTTATCTATCTTCAAGTTCCTCAAAATTCCTAGTACATCTTCCTTACTGACATTGACCTCCTCTAGTCTACCAGCCTGTTTCACACTGTCCTCCTTTACAGCCAGGTCCCTCTCAGTTGTTAATACCGAAGAAAAGTATTCATTAAGGACCTCTCTTATCTCTTTAGGCTCTGTGCACAAATTCCCTTTACAATCCTTGATCAGCCCTACCCTTTCTCTGGTCATTCTCTTATTCCTCACGTACGTGCAAAAAGCCTTGGAGTTTTCCTTGATTCTTTCTGCCAAGGTTTTCTCATGCTCCCTTATACCTCTCCAAAGCCATTTCTTCAGCTCCTTCTTGGATAACTTGTATCCCTCTGGAGACTTTTCCGTTCCTTGTTTCCTAAACCTTGTGTAAGCACCCTTCTTCCTCTTAACCAGTCGTTCAACCTCTCTTGGGAACCAAGCTCCCTCACTCGACCGCATCTTCCCTGCCTGCTAGCGACAAAGATATCGATCACACGCAGTATGCATTACTTAAGCAATCTCCACGTTTCTATAGTACTCTTCCCTGACAGCATCTGTTCCCATTTTATGTTACCCAGTTCTTGCCTAACAGAATTGTAATTACCCTCCCCCCAGTTATAAACCTTACCCTGCTGTATGTAGCTATACTTTTCCATGACTATTGTAAAAGTAACAGAGTTCTCCTTTCTGCATTTACTCTGTCTTTGAAGAATTTTGTAAGTTTCTATGAGATTACCTCTCATTCTCCTAATCTCCAGCAAATACAGACCCAGTTTCCTCAATCTCTCCTTTTAAGATAGTCTCAGAATTCTAGGGTACTCTAACAAATATATCCTTGTTCAGGAAACAGGGCCAAAATTGCACATGATAGTCTAGGTACACTCTTACTAGTTTTATATACAGTTCGAGCAAGACATCCTTGCGCTGGTAATCAAATCCTCCGTGTGCTAAAGGCTATTATATCTCTAGTTTCCAAACTGCTTGCTGAAGCTGCATGCAAGCTCTCGGTGCCTTTTGATCAAGGACACTTTATAATCTATCACCATTTAAGAAAGTGGATAGCCTCACACTTATGTGAAGATATTCCATCTGCCATACTTTTTTTTAAATAGAATCCCTCACGGTGTGGAAACAGGCCCTTTGGCCCAACAAGTCCACACCGAACCTCAGATCGACCCACCCACCCCCCCAACAACCCACACCTCCCTGAACACTACGGGCAATTTAGCATGGCCAATTCACCTAACCTGCACATCTTTGGATTGTGGGAGGAAACTGGAGCACCCAGAGGAAACCCACACAGTCACGGGGAGAATGTGCAAACTCCACACAGCTAGACGCCCGAGGCTGGAATCAAACCCGGGTCCCTGGTGCTGTGAGGCAGCAGTGCTAACCACTGAGCCACCATGCCACCCTGAATGACCACTTGCTTTGCCTCTTTGAATCTTTTCATATCTCCCATGCCCGCCAAGTTTTGTATCATCCGCAAACTTGTAAATATTGAGTTCTGAGGAAAGGTCACCGGACCCAAAACGTTAACTCTGATTTTTCTTCACAGATGCTGCCAGACCTGCTGAGCTTTTCCAGCAACTTCAGTTTTTGTGTTGGAATATTGCAAATTGTCCAATATATGTTATGAACAACTGGGGCCCAACTACTGATTTTTGTGGTACCCCGCTAGTCACAGCCTGCCAACCTGAGAACGGCCCATTTATTCTTACTTTCTGTCATGTACTCATTAACAAAACTGCAATCCAAACATTCATACAAGTATATTACCCCCAACTCCAATCACTTTCTATTTTATAATAGAGTCTAATAATTTCCCTACTACAGTAGTGAGACTCATGACTCAATGGTTCCAGATTTCCCTTTTGTCCCTTTCTTAAACAGTGGGGTTACATTTGCAACTTTACAATCCATACAGAATTAATAGAATTTTGAAAGATTATCACAGATATTTCCACTATCTCCATAGCCATCTCCTTCAACACTCAAAAGTGAAGGCTATTGTGTCCCAGGGATTTGTTTCAGTTCCACATTATCACATAACCCCTTGAATTTAATTATTTCAGAGAGGCATTTTGTGTCTTCCTCTGTGAAAAAGACACAAGGTACTTACTTAGCTTATTTGCCTTTTCTCTTTATACCAAAGCAGATTGTCCTGTCTATGCCTGTAATGAAACCACACTTGTTTTTCCTAATCTTTTTCTTTTTACATACACATTGAGGCTTTTTTATAATCTGCTTTTATATTCCTTGCTATGTTACATCGATATTCTATTCTCTCTTTCTCTAGCAATTGTTTTGATCCTGTTTCCTCGATTTCTAAAATTTTCTGAATTGTCAAACTTCCGACCTTTCTGGGTGACTCTATATGCCTCCTCTTTTGGTCAATTATGATTATGAGTTGTTTATGAGTTATTTATTGTCGCATAAATCTAGAAATATACAGTGTAAAGTGTTTTGTTGCCACAATCCCATGCCATTTTGTGTTGCAAAAAGAATTGAAAGACATTATATAAATAGAACAAAAACAAAGTTGCTGGAGAAGCTCAGCAGGTCTGGCAGCATCTGTGAAGGCAAAAACAGAGTTAACGTTTCGGGTCCGGTGACCCTTCCTCAGAACTGATGGTGGCTGGGAAAACGTCAGTTTATATGCAGAAAATGGGGAGGTGGGTGGGTAGGGAGTAAGCGATGAGATAGAGCCCAAAGAGAGAGGAAGACAGTTGGACAGACAAAGGAGTTGTTAACGATCAGGCTGGGAGGGTGAATAGTTGTTAATGGGGACTGTTAGTGACTAACAACAGGAGGTGTGCAGGCTATGTGGTAACAAGTCTAACTAACAGTTAGTTAACTAGTCACTAACAGTCCCCATTAACAACTATTCACCCTCCCAGCCTGATCGTTAGCAACTCCTTTGTCTGTCCAACTGTCTTTCTCTCTCTTTGGGCTCTATCTCATCGCTTACTCCCTAACCCACCCACCTCCCTATTTTCTGTATATAAACTGACGTTTTCCCAGCCACCATCAGTTCTGAGGTAGGGTCACCGGACCCGAAACGTTAGCTCTGTTTTTTCCTTCCCAAATGCTGCCAGACCTGCTGAGCTTCTCCAGCAACTTTGTTTTTGTTCCTGATTTATTGCATCAATAGTTGTTTCGGTTTTTATTATATAACTAGAGTTCATCTTCTGTACAAGCGGTATTCAAACACAGCTCCAGGGCTGCAGAAAGTCTTCTGCAAGGTGTCCCTGGCCTCAAGGAGACCCCAGTCTTCAAGCCCACCACAACGAGGAGTCCCTGTCCAGGTCCCACCTCCACTACAGTGACTCACTGCCACCACTAGGCACAGTCACTGCCGCAGTTGAAGATCCGCTGAATCCCTGACTCCATATTCTGGGCCTACCATAGCCAGATGTCCCCACTCTGAGTACCACCAACACTGCAGATGATGACCCATCCAGCATCCTCTGGCTTCCACATGATGTCCGAAGATGAAGCAAAGAAATGAGAGAAAGAAAAAGATGAGAAAGGAGAGAAAGAGAAAGATGTGTTCAGGAGCCGAACACTATCTACCATGTCAGCGTCACCATCTTATCTTTAAATTTAGTTACCAAAAAGTCGTAACAAACTCAAAACATTAACTTTGTTTCTCTCTCCACAGATGTTGCTAGATCTCCTGGGTTTCTCCAGCATTTTCCATTTTTATTTCATATCTTCGACATCCACAATACTTTGCATAATTTTATAAATTTGATTTACCTTGTTAACCATTGTTTTCTCACTTTTTCTGTTGGGTATTTCTTACCACGTCAAAGTATGTTTTTGAAAAGCAGGCTTTAAATCTCTAAGTACCAGCCAGTATCCAACTATTGCCAAATCTTTAATGTATTTTCCACCGTCTAAATCCACCATAGATTCATACCTCATAAATTCATAATTAACATTTTTAAGAAGTGTGACCTGAATTTCAAATTAAACTGCATTTATTTTAAACTTAATGGAAAATTCTATCATACTATGGTACTATTCCCTAAATGTTCTGTTGTGAGATTAATAACTGGCCCTTTCTCATTTTGTAATATAAAATCTAAAATAAAATAAATAATTTCTGAGTTATTTCCTCAACATATTGTTTCAGAAATCTATCTCAAACAATTCCATAGATTGTTAGTCCTCAGCAACAGTGTTCAGTATAATTACCTAGTCTATATTCCATTCTCAGCCATCCATGATTATTTTATTCTCCTTATTGTGTCCACATATAGCTTTCTGATTTATAACATATCCTGCATTAACTACTGTTTGGAGGCCTATAAACCACTCTTATCAAGGTTTGCTGCCTCTTGCTGTTTCTTAACTCCACCCAAACAAATCCTACATCCTGTTCTTCTGATTAGAGATCCTCTTGCATCAGTACACTAATCCTATTACCAACATCTCCTCACCTCCTTTTACCGATCCCTCCCAAATGTCAATTATCCTTCCATTTCAGTTTCTGGTTTCGGTTATCTTGCAGCTATGTCTCTATACTGGCTATTAAATCATATCCTTTTATTTGTACCATCAATTTACTTATTGTAAACAATGTATGCATGCCTTTTTTTTAGCATTTCATGTAATTTGATCCTAATTGATTTTAGGATTTGTTTGAAATACTAATTTAAATCCAATGCCCCAGAAATTTCAAGCCATGTGTTCATTCAATCAGTCTTTCTGTTTCTATATTCACTGGCACTGGAACTAGTCCTGAGATAAAGGTCCACCTTGTCAATCTCCTGCTTCAATCCTTACATTCTATTTTCCATGCCTTGGCTCTTTTTGTACCTATGTCATTGATGTCAATGTAGACAACTACCTCTGTTTTCTCACCCTTACACAAAAGAATGTCCTGCAGCCATCCTATGACATCCTTGAACCTGGCAACAGTAAGGAAATATACCATCCTGAAGTAAAGTTTATGGTGATGGAGAGATCTATCTGTTTCCCCAACTATTGAGCCATCTGCCATTATTACCCTTCCACTCCTCCTCTGCCCCGTTTCTGAAATAGAGCCATTAACTGGTACCACAGCTTGGCTGTTACTACATTCCACCGTAAAACCATTTACCTTGCCAATCTCCAAAGTGAAAAACTTCTTTTTTAATTCATTCACAGTTTTCATATGTCCTGTTCAGTTTTGGTTCTTTTCATAGGTAACACTCAGAATGTTGATAGTGAGGTATTACGTGATGGTAAATCCATGGAACATCAACCTGTGATGGTTCTTTCTTATTGGCAATGAACTTTGCTTGACAATTTCATTGTACAAAAGTTATTTGGGGTACGTGTAGCAATGGATAGAGATGATTACGTCTGTGATGAAGATGACGTGTTGCAGTGTCTGTCTGAGATGCAACTACTTTTACTCAGACTTGTTCTTCATTGTTCATTAGAATTAATATGTGTTATTCCTTCAGCAGGTTAGCCATCAGGTCCATAGGCAGCAACTCCGAGGGACTGATACTAATCTCAGAAGAAGAAGATGGATACTCAGAGGGTGCATCATTCCATTCTTGTTCTTCAACTAGTACCTGCTGAGATACTAGCCCCTCAGTGGATATGTATATCTTGACCAGAATGGTAGCATTAACTGATTTTAGGACTGTACCAATGCTGGACTAGTGGCACTGGTACGGTGGCTCAGCGGTTAGCACTGCTACCACACAGCGCCAGGGACCTGAATTCAATTCTACCCTCGGGTGACTGTCAGTGTGGAGTTTGCACATTCTCCCTGTGTCTGCATGAGTTTCCACTGGATGGTCCTGTTTCCTCCCACAGTCCAAAGACGTTCAGGTTAGATGGATTGGCCATGCTTAAGTTGTCCATAGTGTTCAGGGACATGTAGGTTAGGTGGATTTGCCAGGGTAATTGTAGGGTTATGGGATATGGTGGGAGGGATGGGAATGGTCTGGGTGGAATGATCTTTGGAGGGTCAATGCAGACTCATTGGGCTGAATGGCCTCCTTCCTCAATGTAGGGATTGTATGATTCCAGTTATTGGACATTGTGACAGTCTAGGATTTTACTACTTGGAGTGTAGGCGTTGTGGAACATGCTGAGCCTCGGATATAATGAGCTTCTGGATACATTCAGGAGGCAGTAGATTTGAATTCTGACCTGTTGGCCCAACTACTGTCAATCAATTCAGGTAAGTGTGAGAGATGTACAAGCTGCTTAGAGTCTTTGCTAGGTCTTCATTCATGCTGAATTAACAGAAAGGCCCAATGGGACCCCACATTAACAAGTGAGCATAGCTGTCAGCATCTGCATCAGAGCACTCCTGATGGTGACAATGTTTGTTCTGTCCCTCCACCGGTGAAACTAGTGGCTCTGAGTGCTGCATTTACGAAGGAGACTCCTGTTCTCATGGTCTCAGCCAACTAAAGCATACATGCCAAGATCATCCTGACAAAAGGGCATTAACGATAAAGCCTACATTAAGGATAAAGCCTATCTCTTGTTCTAATGGCAGCGATGGGAAGAGTGTCATGGTACAGTATTTGTAAATAACAGAAGCATGCGCTATAAACATAGTTGTGGCATCACAGGCAATTGTTTGATGTGTGTGGCTAAGGCTTAAGTTCTTGTATGTGCCTTGCTAAATGACTGTCACCTTTTATGAATGTGCTATATTTATGAGGGGCCTCAAGGCTACTTGCTAATGACAAAGGTGACAAAGCCATGACCTTTTCCAATGAATATGAGAAGCCCTCCAAACAGGTATGGTGATATGAGCCTCTTTGGTACAGGAGGTATTTGACTTGCAGAGGTGGGCGGAAGTCAGGTGGCTCCTCCATTATGCCGGTTGGAAGAGGTCTCCTAACCATTCACAAAAACACTTCAATATCAGCAGCTCCCTCATCTCCCTGGGGCCCACTCTTTGCAGGCCTACATGACATTCAGCAGACTGCTCTGCTCTGGATATTCCTCTTCTGAAGATGCCCATCAGTTCTCTGTGCCCTCATCTACCAGCTGCAGAGAGCCACTGAATTTCTAGGACATGGAATTAACCATGGAAAACCAAGATAAAACACTATGATAATGAAAGCTCCCTCTAAAGGTCACTAAACTGCAACAGTACAAATATTGAATTGTTCTTTCCAAAATAATTAGACTGTTAGAAATGTAAATGTAAAGTTGCGTCAAATATAATTAACAGTACTGCTGGAGAAACAATTGACAAATGTTTAAACAATGCAAGGGAATGCATGATGAACGGTAGATCTCTGGGAAGCACAAAAGGTCAGAGGCACCTTCGTGCACATGTCTATTGATCCCTTGAGGTAGGGGGACAGATGAATAAATTGGTTAAGAAAGCATATGGGATACTTACATTTAATAGCCAAGGCATAGATTTAAGAGCAGGCAGATGATGCTGGTACTGTATAAAACTTTAGTCAGACCACAGCTGGAGAAGTGAGTGTAGTTCTAGAATCCACAATATGGGAAGGATGTGATTACACAGGAGACGGTAAAGAGGAGATATAGCAGGATGTCGGCTTGGTTGGAGAGTTTTAGTTATAAACAGAAATTGGATAAACTGGGGTTGTTTTCCATGGAGCAGAGAAGATAAAGGGAGGACATGACTGAGATGTACAAAATTATAAGAAGCGTAGACAGAAAGGAAAATTTCCCCTTAGTGCAAATGATCGGAGATCATAGGCTTAAGGTAAGGGGCGGGATATTTAGAAGAGTTTTAGTGAAAATGATTTCACCCAGAGGCTGGTGAGGATCTGAAACTCACTGCTTCTAATGGTGCTGGAGGCAGAAACCCTTAAGAAGTATTTGGATGTACACTTGCGATGCCAAGACATACAAGGCCATGGGCCAAGTCCCAGAAAATGGTATTGAAATAATTAAGTGGTTCTTTATGGCCAGCACTGACTTGAAAGGCTGACGGGCCTTTTTCTGTGCTGTAGACTTATATAACTCTTTGAATGAATAATGATGGGAAAGTTGTAGATGATCCATTTGGCAACACGTAGAAAACCATATGAACCTTTAGCATGTGGATTACAGCAGTTCAAAAAGACTGTTCACCCTGACCTTCTCAAGGGCAGCTAGGGATGAGCAATAAATGTTGGCCAGCCAGCAATTCCCACATCCCATAAGCGAATAAATAAAAATTATTAAACTGTGCTCGAAGCTTCTGGCAAATCATCTTTAAGGATTGATGCATAGAACATGTATGCATAAATACTGTGATATAAAATATGTGATTGATATGTATGTTAAATATTATTAATTTTTGGAATTTTGAATTGTGAACTAGTGGCATATGGGCTTTCTGTGCATCTGAAGGAGATAAATTTGTAAATATTTCTGTAGCCATGGTGATTTCCTTTAAATATGTTCTTAGAGAGAAACTTCCTGTTGAGTATTACCTTTTTTTTAACATTGAAAGAGATACTAGTGTACAGAATAAACAGTATAGTAGTGTTAGGCTTTCAGATAGAATATTCTGAAATTGTTTTCTTGTGCTTAGGGAAAGCACCAAAAAAGCTTTGTAGTTTACAGTTTGGGGTAATCTTGCTTAAGTCTTATCTGAAGCTGGATGTGTAAAACAGTTGTGCCTGAGAAAGAGAGGTAGTTTTAGGATTGTTTAAAAATGAGTCATTGCAGCATAAGAAATTTAGTTTAAAAGTTCCAGACCAGGGATGTTTGGCTAAAACTCTGAAGGACTTATTTGAAGCTGAAAAAGTCTGAGCTCAGTTTCATGAAGGCTTCAGGAAAAGGTTTTCAGATTCTCAAGATGGAGAATTGAATTCACAGTTAAATCAAGCCTTCCATATATGAAAGAGGAGGAAATTCAAAAAAGGGTTATTGTGATCACTGGGCTTGTTTCTTACCACGTGTTTCAAAATATTTAAGTTTGTGCTATATGTGTATAGTTTCATTTATTCTATTTCATCTTTAGTTGCTTTAGGAAATAGACATCTATTTTATTCCTGAACCTGAATTTGCAGGCTTGCTTGTTTGTATTTCAGTGAAAGACCACCTTGTTGGAACCAAAAAAGAAACGATATATGATCTATGAAGCCAGATTTCTGTCTGGGGTCTGATTTTTCCAGTAACAACATCAGCTGGGATCATGCAATATTGATTATATGGCACCTATATTGAATGGGACACCTGAAATATCTATCTTCAATCTCAGGATCAATGTCAAACAAGACAATGTGAGAGGCTCCATATTATTTACAACCCACCTGACAAGATTTGCAAACCAATCTTGACATCTTCAATTTTACATGCAAATTACTTGGAAGTACAATTAATATTGCCAAAACAAGACTCCTATATCAATCAAGATATGGTGAGATAAATATTCCAAATGTTAAATATTCCAACATTTTCTGTTGAAGGAGAGATTCTGGAATATGTTGAACACTTTCTATACCTTGGCAGCTACCTCTTTCAAAAAACCATCGCTGTTCAGGATATTTTTTGTTGGATTAGTTGTGCCAGCTCAGCCTTCTACAAACTACAGCAGTGAATGCTTTACAACAAAGACCTTCACAAATTAACAGTGCACAGAGGAGCTGTTGCAACCATACTCCTGTACTTCAGTGGGACCTAGACTGTGAATCAATGACACACAAACGCACGAGGGAAATTCCATTAGCAATACCTCTGATACATCCTTTAGATGAAGAGGGAGGATTATTGTTAAATTTGCTTTTCTTGAAGCCAGCTGCACAAGCATTCAGAAAAACTCCTGAAAAATCAACTATGACAGTCTAATGCTGTCTCTGGATGGCTGAAAAGAATCTCACCCGCCAAGTCCTGTTTCCTCAACTCTCTAATGGCCACTATTCTAGGGGAGACCAAAGAAAATGCTTCAAAGATGTTCTGAAATTTGCCTTGAAGTGTGACAGTATTGAAATCAATGACTGGGAGGAGCTGGAAATTGTTCAGAATGGCCACAACTTGTCCATCAAGCTGCATTGTGTTTTCTGTCCCAGTGTGTTAGCGGAGGCAGAGTGACAGCAGACAAGGTAAAAAGAAAAGGATGTAAATCCTGTACTCTGGATCCCACTACATGTGAAACATTTTCCCTCATGCATTCATAGAAGAAGGGGGCTAGAATCAACCTGTTAAGTAACATGAAAACACGTGAAAAGCAAATGATCTTGAATAGATATTGTTTTTGAATCGAGAGACTGTAAACAATACAACATATAACATTCAGCTAAGACCAATTGAAGCACTTTACACCATAGAAAATTTGTCAACCCCAGTTCAGTTGAAGCATTCTTATTTCCTCTATTAAATGGTGTATGTTCAATTCTGGTCCCAAAGACATGAGAGCAAAATTTTAGTCTGGTAATCCAATGTCATATTGAAGAAGGGCTGCACTGAAATCTTTCTCTGGAAGAGATGCTAAACTGTGATCCCATCTCTTGCCTATAATAGATTTAAAAAAACAATCCTTGCTCTATTTTTAAGATGATTAGGGAAGCCATTGCCAGTATTCTGGCTGGTATATATTGTGACCATGCCCACCTGTACCATCTAAGATGCTTTGGGTACATTCATTTCAACCAATCCTTCTCACTGTTTTTTTGTCCGATTTACTGACACCAAAAGGGGAAGGATCCCACATGAAATATTTGGCAGAAGAGATGCTTGGTCTTATTGAACAGAGTGTGTTTGTTTTTAATATTTAATAACAAGTTACATTACATTGCAGTTACATGAGAGCCCTTGTGGGATCTCATGCTAGACTTGAGACTAAATTCACTTTATTATTTAGCAACATAGGACTTATTATTGAATGTGTAACTTGAACTAGTACTGATCTTCAAACCTAGAACTGGTTAACACCTTCTTGGAACATTACTTTGTATCCTAGGGAGTGAGCTAACCCTTTTTAGTACTAACTTCTTTTACAACACTGACCAATAGTTATCTCATCTATCAACATCACGAAAGCAGGTCATTGGCACATTGTTGAGTGTAAACTGGCACTCACTTTCCCTAGTAATAGCAACTGCATGTCAAATTTATATCAATGTCTTTAAAATGCTCTGGGATGTCCTGAGGTTGTGAAAGTCATGGCACAATCATTTTTGTGAATTTTGTTTTTATCTCTTTCTCACTTCCTTTCTCTTTTTCTCTCTTCCTTGCACTCGCTCTTTATTTCACTGTTTCTTCTTTCCAATTTTCATTTTTCTCTCCCTTTCAATTTCTTTCTCCCTTGATAACAAGGTGTGGAGCTGGATGAACACAGCAGG
>JAHRHZ010000049.1:25922986-25965294 GCA_024137785.1 Ginglymostoma cirratum
GCCAAGCAGTATCTTTGGAGCAGGCTTTCCTGCTCCTAAGATGCTGCTTGACCTGCTGTGTTCATCCAGCTCCACACCTTGTTATCTCGGATTCTCCAGCATCTGCAGTACCTATTATCTCTGATACTTCTTTCTCCCTTTCTCTCTTTATTACATTACACTTTCTTTAATTTTCAAACTTTCTTCTTTCTTCTATATTCTTTCTTTACACCTTTCTCTCTCCATTTACCTTCTCTCTTGCTTTCTCTAGTTCTGTCTTTCTTTCTACCTCTTTCTCTTCCTCACTTTCTCTCTCTGTCTCTCTCTTATTCCCTCATTTTCTCTCTTTCTTTCTTTCTTCTCTTAGCATCGACCTAGGCACCAGAAAAGACAATGGCAGAAACAGCCCTGCTGACCCTGCAAAGCCCTCCTCACTAATATCTGGGGGTTAGTGTCAAATTGGGAGAGGTGTCTCATGGACTAGTTAAACAATAGCCTGATATAGTCATACTCAGAGAATCATACCCGACAGACAATTTCCCAGACACCACCATCACCATCCCATGATATGTCCTGTTCCACCGACAGGACAAACTCAGCAGAGGGGGCAGCACCAGGGTATACATTCAGGAGGCCGTTGCTCTAGGAGTCCTCAACATTCACTCCGGACCACATGATGTCTCATGGACTCAAGTTAAACATGGGCAAGGAAACCTCATGCTGATTACCACATACCGTCCTCCCTCAGCTGATGAATCAGTACTCCTCAATGTTGAGCAACACTTGGAGGAAGCACTGAGGGTGGCAAGGGCACAAAATGTACCCTGGGTGGGGGATTTCAATGTCCACCACCAACAGTGGCTCAGCAGCAGTACTACTGATCGAGCTGGTCGGGTCCTAAAGGCCATAGCTTCTAGACTGGGTCTGCGGCAGATGGTGAGGGAACTAACAAGAGGGAAAAACATACTTGACCTCATCCTTACTAATTTGCCAGCTGCAGTTGCATCTGTCCATAACAGTATTGGTAAGAGTGACCATTGGACAGTCCTTTTGGAGATGAAGTCCTGCCTTCACATTGAGACCAACCTCAATCGTGTTGTGTAGCACCAAAACTGTGCTAAATGGGACAGAGTTTGCACAGATCTAACAACTCAAGGCTGGGCATCCATGAGGTGCTGTGGGCCATCAACAGCAGCAGAATTGTACTCCAGCACAATCTGTAACCTCATGGAACAGCATATGCTGCACTCAAACATCACCATCAAGCCAGGGGATCAACCCTGGTTCAATGGAGAGTGCAGGAGGGCATGCCAGGAGCAGCACCAGGCATACTTGAAGATGAGGTGTCAACCTGGTGAAGCCACCAAACAGGACGACTTGCACGCCAAACAGCGAAAGCAGCACGTGATAGACAGAGCTAAGTGATCCCACAACCAATGGATCAGATCTATGCTCTGCAGTCCTGTCACATCCAGTTGTGAATGGTGGTGGGCATTTAAACAACTCACTGGAGGAGGAGAGTCCACAGATATCCCCATCCTCAATGATGGAAGCGCCCAGCACATCAGTGCAAAAGATAAGGCTGAAGCATTCGTAGCAATCTTCAGCTAGAAGTGCCGAGTGGATGATCCATCTCGGCCTCCTCCAGTGGTCCCCAGCATTACAGATACCAGTCTTCAGTCAATTCGATTCATTTCACGTGATATCAAGAAATGGTTGGAGACACTGGATATTGCAAAGGCTATCAGCCCTGACAACATTCCGGCAATAGTACTGAAGACTTGTGCTCCAGAACTTGCCGCTCCCTTAGCCAAGCTGTTCCTGTACAGTTACAGCACTGGTATCTACCAGGTATCATCAACAATGCTGTCAAGCAGCACCTGCTCAGAAATAACCTGCTCAGTGATGCCCAGTTTGGGTTCTGCCAGGGCCACTCAACTCCTGACCTCATTACAGCCTTGGTTCAAAAATGGACAAAAGAGATAAATTCCAGAGGTGAAGTGAGAGTGACAACCCTTGATATCGAGGCTGCATTCAATCACGTGTGGCATCAAGCAGCCCTGGCAAAACTGAAATCAATAGGTATTGGGGGCAAACCCTTCAGTTGTTGGAGTCATACCTGACACATAAGAAGATGGTTGTGGTTGGGGGTGGTCAATAATCTCAGCTCCAAGACATCTCTGCAGGAGTTCCTCATCGTAGTGTTCTAGGTCCAACCATCTTCAGCTGCTTCATCAATGACCTTCCCTCCATCATAAGGTCAGAAGTGGAGATGTTTGCCAATGATTGCACACTGTTCAGTACCATTTGTAACTCCTCAGATACTGAAGCAGTCCATGTTCACAGGCAACAAGATCTGTACAATATCCAGGCTTGGGCTGACAAGCAGCAAGTGACATTCGTGCCACACAAATGCCAGGCTATGACCATCACCAATAAGAGACAATCTAACCACCACCCTTTGACATTCAATGGTGTTACCATCACTGAGTTCCCCACTATCAACATCCTGGGTGTTATTATTGACCAGAAACTCATCTGGACTCACCACATAAACACAGTGACTACAAGAGCAGGCCAGAAACTGAGAATACTGTGGTGAATATCTCACCTCCTGACTCCTCAAAGCCTGTCCACCATCTACAAAAAGGCACAAGTCAGGAGTGTAATGGAATACTCCCCACTCGCTTGGATGAGTTCAGCTCCACCAACACTCAAAAAGCGTGACACCATCCAGGACAAAACAGCCCACTTGATTGGCACTACATCCACAAGCATCCACTCCCTCCACCACCGACGCTCAGTAGCAGCAGTGTGTATTATCTACAAAATGCACTGCAGAAATTTACCAAAGATCCTCAGATAGCACCTTCCAAACCCACGATCACTTCCATCTAGAAGGACAAGGGCAGCAGATATATGGGAACATCACCACCTTCAAGTTCCCCTCCAAGCCACCCACCACCCTGACTTAGAAATATATCACCATTCCTTCAATGTTGCTGGGTCAACATCCTGGAACTTCCTTCCTAATGGCATTGTGGGTCAACCTACAACAGGAGGACCACAGAGGTTCAAGAAGGCAGCTCACCACCACCTTCTCAAGGGCAACTAGGGATGGGCAAGAAATGCTGGCCAGCCAGCGATGTCCAGATCCCACAAATGAATAGAGAAAAAGAAAATTATGCTATTGCTACACATAATGGCCAAAATGACATTTTTCTAACTGCTCTGTATGAAATTATTTCCACTTTTAAAGAAATATATTCTTTCAGACTAGAAAGGGGAAAGATGTCTCCAGGCTTCATACTTCCAATTATCATCCAGCTACCTTAACCAAAAAATGCACACGACTAAGCGGTAACTGAAGTGAAAGATCCATGTTATGTGCAGAAGAGAAAAATGATGTGCTGAAGAAATTTAGTTAAATATTGAAAGAACCTAAATGTCAACATCATTCCAAATGCCACAATGTTATTGCGAAGGTATTAAACCATATGACAATATATTGATCAGGTTGAAATTTATTAAACATAAAACATGTATAATTTTTAAAAAGCTGATATGTTTAGCACAGCAATGTAATTCAAGCATCCCAGATGTCCTATAACTGCCTATTAATAATGTCTGCCTTTGTTTTGAGCAGCAGAATTAGCCACAGTAATAATCATCACTGTGCATAATAAAAAATGATCCTCATCACACTGACCAGTATTAAGTTATCACCCTGAGTCAGTGTGGCAAAGGAATTTAAGGTCCTCCACATATTGAGTTGGCAAGTTTTATATTTGCATAACAATAATTGGATCCAGCCCCTCACCCCAGTAATTGCCTTGTGTGATGATGTTCAGCTCCTAGCTTTAAAATTTTTCTTCCAAGTTAAGCAAGTGCGGCAAAATGAAAAAGTGATCATTTTAACTACCAGACAATACTTTACATCATAGATAACAAGGCGTGGGGCTGGATGGACACAGCAGGCCAAGCAGCATCATAGGAGCAGGAAAACTTGACGTTTCGGGCCTAAAGGGTCTAGGCCCGAAACATCAAGTTTTCCTGCTCCTATGATGCTGCTTAGCCTGCTGTGTTCATCCAGCCCCATGCCTTGTTATCTCGGATTCTCCAGCATCTGCAGTACCTTTTATCTCTAATACTTTACATCAGTTCGGATATCACCTACAAAGTGCCAGTCATTGGTTAATAACTATTGTAGGATTTTTGTGCCTAACATTAATGAATATTTATGAAATTGTATTGTCTTATTTAACTGTGCAGAGTTGTTTTGAATCACTGACATACTGCTAAGTAGTTACCTTGAGTAAAGAGCAAAAAGCTTCAGTAGAATGTTCAGAAACCAAATATTTATGCAATGTTCTTCTGAAATCTTATCATTTCAATATATATTTGGCAAAAGAAAGTAAATGTAAAGTGGTGACAGCCATTTCTTTGGAGATATAACATTTATCAAAGTGTTTTCCTCTTACTTTTGTATTATTGTTGCTTGGGCCATCTACGATATATGGAACAGTTGACCTTATTCTTGCACGATATTGCTGTGATTCTAAATTCAACATCTGGTGGACTTGGTGGGAGTGAATCCACCTCTCACGACACAGTAGCACAAAATGTTGGTTTTAATCTTATCTACTGCTGCTACTACACCAGCCAGTGTTTGGTTTCTGAAGCTATTGAGTAGACTAGTCCCTGGAATAAAATATATGCCACGTAATGAGCATTATTCTTCTATCTAGAAACTTTACTGGAGGGCAAATTGTAATTGAGTTGATTTCTGATATGTCTTTGTAGTCCACACATCTGGACCTTGACAGAACACCAAAATTAAAACTGGCAACAGTTTTCCTTACCGTATATAAATAAGGAGCCTACTGCCAGCGGATGGACCAGAACTTGAAACTGGCTCACCAGAAAGCTGTGTTTAAGCTTTCCAAGTTTATGAGCAGATGATCAGTTCTCAACTCGTTCACTATTAAAAGGTACCAATGTTAATATGGAGCTCTTTATTATAACTCATTAAAACTGGGGATGCTGAAGGCCACTGTTTGTTCTTCTCTTGAGAGCTTTCTTCTCCCTTTCATCTTTTCCCAGATTTAGCTCAGGTTCTTAGCCAAGGTATCTATAGACTGACCTTGCTAACTGCCCATTTGGTTTCACTAATAGCTATCCAAAAGTAGCTAAAACATTTATGCAATGATTTATCACAACCCATCAGTGTGAGGGGACTCCAAGGATTTGCACTTAACCTTCCCTTCTGCCTTAAATGGTCAGCTAAAAGCAATACAGCTTAGAAAGGGCATGGATCTCAGAAAATTGATGGAATTTGGTGCAACACTTATAGCTGCTCCAGTTGAGTATATGGTCAATCAGCACATGCCTATATTTTGTCTGTGTCTTGCAATACATGCAAATGGACTGCTTCAGAATCTGTGGTGCTGTGAATGGTGCCGAATATTGTGCAATCGTTGACGAACATCTCCACTTTTGGCTTGTGATGAAGTGGAAAGAAATTAATTAAAAAGCTAAAGATGTTTGAATCTCGGAGACTAGCCTGAGGAACAGTGATGTCCTGGTCTGAGATGACTTGCCTCGAACAACCCCAACATTCTTCCTTTGTGCAAGGTATGATTCTAGTCAGCAGAGACTTTTCCTCCTGACTCAAGTTGACTTCACCTTTCAGAGATCCATGATGCCACACTCATTATAATTCTGCACTGATGTCAAGGCAGTCACTCTCACGCCGGCTAAGACTTCAGCTCTTTAATCCCTTGTTTTGACCAAGGCTATAAAGATCAGAAGCTCAGTGGCCCTTGTGGAATCCAAGCTGAGAATCAGTGAGCAAGTTATTAACAAATGAGTGCAGCTTGATAACAATCTCAACAACTCTTTCTACCATTTTGCTAATCATTGAGTAGACTGATAGAGGAGGAATTGCCTGAGTCGGATTTGTCCTGACTTCTGTGCGCTCACATAGTTGGCTAATGTTCCAGATGGTAGGATGTGTGTAAGTGTTGTAACCGTACTAGAACAGCTTGGCTAAGAGCACATCAAGTTCTGGAGCTCAAGCCTTCAGCACTGTTGACAGAATGTTCACAGGGTCTGTGGACTTTGCAGTGTCAAGTGCATTCAGGTATTTCTTGATATCATATGCAATGAATCGAATTGTCATCTGTGATGCTGGGCCTGCTGGAGGTGGCTGACATGGAACATCCTTTCACCAGTTTGCTGAAGATTGATGAAGATGCCTCAATCTTGTTTTTTGTACTGTTGTGCTACACCCTTCCATCATTGAGGATGGGGATGTTTGTGGAGCCTTCTCCTCCATAAAATTGTTAAATTTTCCACCACCACTCATGACTGAATATGACAGCTGTGGGGAAAGGCCCGAGCGATGCAGGGACAGCCTGTGGGGAAAGGCCAGAGTGATGCAGGGACAGCCTGTGGAGAAAGGCCCGAGCGATGCAGGGACAACCTGCAGGCTGGAGGCTCGAGCGACGCAGGGACAGCCTGTGGAGAAAGGCCCGAGCGATGCAGGGATAGCCTGTGGGCTGGAGGCCCGAGCGATGCGGGGCAGCCTGTTGGGAAAGGCCCGAGTGATGCAGGGACAGCCTGTGGGGAAAGGCCCGAGTGATGCAGGGACAGCCTGTGGGGAAAAGCCCAAGTGATGCAGGGATAGCCTGAGGGCTGGAGGCCAAACGGTTGTTGCCTGGGCACTGGTGCAGATGGTCAGTGGTATGCAAGTTCAGGCAGAATACGTGTGGAAGCCCCCTGCGTTGATCTACTGAAAGACTGTAATTCTTATCTTTTTAATTTTATTCTCACTTATCTAACCTACACTATGAACAACTGTAAACTATGTAACTTCCTTACTTTCTTCTACCCTTTATTTCTGTATTTTGTATCTAAGACCTGTACCTAGGTACTTTGTGCCTAAGATAGTGCCATATGGGGCAACATTGTAAACTTTTCACTGCACTCTGTACTTCTGTACTTGAGTACACATGAAAACAAAGGATTTTGTCATGCTAATGTCTGTTCTGTTGGTTGTTGAATTGCTTATCCCAAATATCATTTGCCGCTTATGCTGTTTGACACGCATGTGATCTGGTGTTGTAGCTTCACCGGGTTAATGTCTTGCCTTTAAGTTTCTCTGGCGCTGCTCCTGGCATGTCCTCCTGCACTCTTCATTCTACCAGCAAAACCATTTGCATGTTGGTAATGGTAGAATGTTGGATATGATAGGCTGTGCAGGCATAGGCGGATTTTTACTATAATTCTGTTCACTCACTCCTTTAGGTGCTGCTGACTGCACTCAACTGCTCCTCTGAATGTTAGGTTCTTAAACCTTCACCCTTCATCACTCATCAGTCCCACCAACCTAACTACACCTCCCAGGCCACCTTCATTCCCCTCCTATATTCAATGTCGACTGTCCATGTATCCTCCATTGCCACTTACCGAGTACCCATGATAGACATATCTCGCAAGCTATAAATTTGAAATGGATATTAAAAAATAAAGTTCTATAGACTATTAGAGTCATCACTTCATTCAAATCTTTGATTCAACAAAGTTAAAACCCCTCAAGAAGTAGTAAGTACAAACAACATCGATTATACTAACCACATAAAAGACAGATAAAGCTCTCATAACCGCTTAAAAATGCCTGCTGATATAAATAATTATTTAGCCATTGGGACTCATCCTGAGGTCATAATGTACTTAGGTGGAAAAACATATCATTGTCGTTCACAGACAATGAAACCTCTTGAAATTGCAAACATAGATGGCTATAATTTCTTTCCCATGCTACACCAAGTGAATTGTCAATCAATGTAATCAAATAAAAGAAATGTGATTTTATTTCTCTCCAAGTGAAAAACTACAAGTACTCTGAAATGTTGAACTGATCAACCACCAGATCACAGTACCAGAGATCCCAGGCAGTGTTTTCTTCAGTTTTGCATGTGTAATGATATTTTACACATTCTAATTCTCAACGCTTACACAATGCTAGTGAACAGGGTCAGAAATCATATAACAACATGTTACAGTCCAACAGGTTTATTTGAAAACACAAGCTTTCAGAGCCTTGCTCCTTCTTCAGGTTTAGTGAGAGAGGTGGGATCAGATACAGAATTTACAAGTAAAAGATCAAACGGTCACACCGTTTTGAGGATGCATTAAACAAACCTGCGATGCTGTTGAATCTTTAATCAGTTAGAAGGTATTAATTGATTCATAGGTATATGTAAATCACCAAATCTCTTTCAAGTTATTATCCTGAGAGAACTAAAGGTTTTATCAGTGTTAAGAAGAGATAACATTTTAGGTCAGACAATGTATGTTAGGTGTGAGGCCTTGTTTAGAATCTCTTTGTGTTTTATTTTGGAATCAGACTGGTTTTATTTCCAAAGTAGGAATTTATAAAATGCCACATTGACTGACTGTCTATAAATTGTGTGCTTTTTTAACAAAATAGAAAGTGTCCGCGAATATAAATTCACCTCAAAGACTCACGTGTGTGTGAGTGTGTGTGAGTGAGTGAGTGTATATGATACAAAGAGGGAAAGAGACTGTGTGTTGTGTGTGTGTGTGTGTGTAGGAGTGTGTGTGGTGTGGTGGCGTCACTTGTAGCACGGCATGTGCCCAGGCTCCCAGTTGGGGCCATCCTCAAGGGTGCTGAGCTTGGCTGCAGCCTCTGCTTGCCAAGACTGTGTTATTGTGTGTCCTGGTGTCCACCTTGGAGGGTGTTTGCCTGAAGATCCAAGGCTGGTGAACGTTCTCCAGGGCGGACTTCGGGATGCACGGCAGTGCAGAGTCGCCAAGCGGAGGCTGGTGCCTGAGTTTGGTGCCCACGGGAACAGCCTCGGCCAGGATCTTTGGTACATGTCACAGAGTGGGTGGCCCCACCACACTGTGCACTCTCGTACACACACACATTCGCACTCTCACACCCCGTGGTGGTTCAGTGGTTAGCACTGCTACCTCACAGCACTAGGGACCCAGGTTTGATTCCACCCTCAGGTGATTGTCTGGGTGGAGATTGCACATTCTCAGTGGGTTTCCTCCCACAGTCCAAAGATGGTTTGGCCATGCTAAATTGCCCTTAGTGTTCAGGGATGTGTAGATTAGGTGGGTTGTAGGGGGATGGGTCTGGGTGGGATGCTCTGAGGGTCGGTGTGGACTTGTTGGGCTGAAGGGCCTGTTTCCATCCTGCAGGGATTCCAAGATACTCTTCCCCACTCTTCTCCACACGCACGTGAATTGAAAGGATGAATATGTATTTATGGATATATTCTGGCCTGCTGTGTTCATCCAGCTCTACACCTTGTTATCTCAGATTCTCCAGTATCTGCAGTTCCTACTATCTCTGAATGAAGCCAATGTGTTATTTGAACAATCCTGTAGATTCATGGTCACTATTAATAACATTAGCATTTTCTTTTCAAATTTCAAATTAATTTAATTTAAACTCCAGAGCTGCAATGAAGAAATTTGAACTCTTGTTGCTGGATCCGTAGTCATGTTATATTAACAACCAAGCTTCAGTACGCAAAGCATGAGTGACAATTCTGTTTTTTTGAAAATGAATACCAATAGGTGTCTGGTCACAATTATATATGTGTTATAGTGTTTATTGCTGTGTTATGTTGGAAGGTTATTGTAAA
Source organism: Ginglymostoma cirratum (assembly GCA_024137785.1). Lineage (NCBI taxonomy): Eukaryota > Metazoa > Chordata > Chondrichthyes > Orectolobiformes > Ginglymostomatidae > Ginglymostoma > Ginglymostoma cirratum. Next base: position 25,932,649 of record JAHRHZ010000049.1, read on the forward strand.
CAAATTGACTTTTATTGAATTAGCATGAATTTCCACCCAAGAAACAAACAAACTTTATATGCCATAACAAAAGTCACATGGAAGTTTACAAATTTTTTTTTAAGCACATCACAGCTCACTGGTTCTGCATTTTAAACATATAGTTGACTGAACAAACCTATTAACAGTACACTCAACATGATTTAACATAGCAGCTCACATATGCAACTCTGATTAGTACAGCCCACAGTCCAGGTTGAGAGATATATTTATCATTGCCAAAATGCTTAAAATCAACCCAATATTATTATTTATTTTTCCTGAAGGATAATGTATTATACGTTAACAATTCTGCATTGCATTGCATATTACAATCATGTAAAGGTTCTGTTTCTTATGTTCTGTGGGTTCATGGGGTGATGGTAGAAGGCGTAGGTTCACCAGAAAAACTAAATAAAAGCTTTGGATTTTGTTCACTGTGAAAGAAATAGGGTTAATGAATGTGATAAAAATCACTTCTGGAATCACAACAGAAGACAGCTTTATGCATTTTATGTCATTTAAAGATGGTTTTAAAGGAAATTCTTAATGCATATAAGAGTTGTTAAATGTCGTGGCAAGCGTACTATCTGTTATCAATGAGAGGTGGTAGTCTTCTGGTCATGTCAGTAGACTAGTACTCCATCAGCCCCAGGATGGTGCTCCAGAGGCATCAGTTGGAGATTGTGAAATTTGGACTCAATAAAATCTGCAATTAAAAGCTAATTTACTGGTAAACATTAATCTGATTCATGAATATCCGTTAAGGGCAGGAAATTTGCTTCCCTTACCTGGTCTGACAACATGTGAATTCAGATCCATAGGAATGTGGTTGACTCTGAAGTAGTTTAGAGACCTAATCATTTCAAGTGCAACTAAGGCTGAGTGTACCAACAATACCCAACTCCTGTACAAGAATTAACAACAAATGCTTCTTGATTCATGCAAAAACTATACAGGTAAATTTTAAAGCGTACAATTATAATTTTGTTTTTAGTTTACACACTTTCTACTCAGATGATAAAATGCATGTGAAATTGCAAAAGCATAAATGAACACTGCATGTGATTCATTTATGCTTTTTCTGATTTTCTTACCAGTTGTGCCAACATTTATTTTCATTCTCTAGCCAGGCCTATAACATGGAGGTGATGGTGTTCCAATGCACCTGCCTACCAGAACCATTTGCATATCTTTAGATAGATATATATATATAATAAAAGTATTTCTGAAAATAGAAGCTAACTCATTAATATAATATTGAAACCTAGTGTTAGCAAGAATGAAAAATTGAATTTTGTCTTATATGTATCATAGGTATATTTTTCCTTGCTTAATTTAGTTTCTATCTCTTCTGTCACTCAGGAGCTCTTGTTTTGTTTGTCCTATTTTGCAGTTTTGAAGGAATTTACCCTGACTGTGCTCAGACCAACTCCTCTTAGAAGGCAGTTCCTTGTTCAGCTTTTTTTCTTCCCCATCAACCTTTGTTTTAGTCAATACAGCCTAGCTCCATTTTTACCCTATTTCCTGAAAATCGCCCTGATTTGGATATTGACGTTCCTTCATTGCTGTTGAATCAAAAAAGCACATCCTTGAACTCCCTACCTAACTGAATTATGGAAGTGCCTCACCCTGAAGAGAGTTCAGCACCACTTCTGCGAGGGCAATGAAACTGGAGAAAGGATGAGCAATAAATGCTGGTATTGCCAGTGACACTCACATTCCAAAGTGAGTCCAGTAAGTAACATCTCGAATGTGGGTTTGTAACATTTAAGTATACACTAACTGATCATTTGCAACAAAATGTTTTGTGTTCAGTAATGGATAAAAACTGACTGAAAACCAAACCTGTCGTCAGCCTTCAAAAACACTTCCTTTCTCCAGGAATCTGATGTAAATGAATTATTATTAAAATTCTGTAGGGTAGAGAGAAATTAATCAGCCTCTGAATGAAACACAGTTGTGTTTTTCAATTCTTAGAAATTTTTTTAAGCGTCACATTTGCTTCTTTTCATGATTATTCTTAAAACAGAAAATAAGTAACAATGGGGAATGGATGTCTCAAACAGAAAAGAAGAGACCTATCTCCTGAGAACTTTTTAGGTGTAGAGATGCACGAGAACTGATTACAGCATCTGTTCACTTTGTTTCTGCTGATAATTAATTTTATATCGGTGCGATTCAGCTTATCCTTTCCACCATATGCTTTGAGATCGCCTAACTGGAGGAGAGATCATGAAGTGTCTTAAGACCCTGCATGAAATCAACTAAATTTCAAGGCATTTGTTTGCACCAAATTGACTATTAATAAAATGCTATGAATTGAAATATTTTAACCATTTGTTGCTGTGTGTAGTCAACATTGAGTTGTTAATTGCTAGACACAGCTAACAACAAAATATATGGCTCTATAGCCAACTGAACCACAAAGGAATGACTTTTGACCAAAATCTAATCATACTGTATGTTCAAAGCATGTATAGTTGCAGTCAAACTCTGTCAGATTTGTCTGTTAAAATAATGAAGTGGCAATGACATAATCCACTAAGAAATTGCAAATTTGCTGGCAAGTTCAGGAGACTAAAATATGTGAGAAGTGAATCTCCAGGGCTTGCTGGCTGATTTTCAGCACTCCATCATTTGCCTCTTACAAATAATAACTCAGACCTTGTCTTCTTGTTATTTTTAAGAATTTTGTAAGTAACTTGCCCATTAAATGAATCTCAGAAAGTAATTAACAACATTTCTTTTTTTAACAATCCAAACACTGATAATGAAATGTAAATCAGAGTCTCTTGCTTATCAGGGGGATATTTTATTCCATTTAATCTCAATATTACACGTTGTCAATTGTCCGAGATTTTTCAAACAAGTACAATTGCAATTTTTCTTAGTTTTCCTTTCTGTCCCTTTTTCTTCCCCACTCTATTAAACCAATCTCTCTTTCCTTATTTTTATTTCATTTTTGATTCAGATTTTACTCGAAACTGTTGAGTTTCTTTGTAGTCACTCAATTTTTTTCTCAGTTCTTAATTTTAATTGGTTAGGGAGATACATGGTTTGTTGCAGCATTCACTGAAGTCCCAGATGCCTCATTACTTTGATTCACTGTTAACTTGTTAGGAAAATGAGCTGTTGTAGTACAAAATAATTTCTAGATGAATAACATAGAAGAAAAACTTGACTGGCATCCACCATAAGCTGCCTCAATTCCTACAGATGCACAGATATGTATCCTGATTGTGTGTTGAACATGAATCTGCAAAATAGACAGCTTAACTTTTCTTGTTTTTCCCCAATCTACTATTTATGACACTCTGCTAACTCTTGTTTTTCCCCAATCTACTATTTATGACACTCTGCTAACATTCCACTGAACTTAGGACAAAATATCAGAAGAACCTTCCATCCCCTTGGAAATTCAGGCTAAAATTTCTGAAATCTTCCAATAGGCCAAATGCTGCAAAACAGAACTTTTAGTTACATCATCCAAAACAAATTCCAGCAGGAAACTCAACTATCAATGTCTCAGATTGCCTGTGATAAACACAAATTTTCCTACCCAATGCTATGCTGTCTTCTCACCAACTTTGAGCTATCCTGTGCTTTGCATTCTGTTTAGTATGTAAGCTGTTCATCCCAGGCCAGAGGTTGTTTCATTGAAATGGCACCATTTAGATATTCACACCATTCTTACTGCCTATCATTTACTTGGCATCCAGAGACAGCCTCAGAAGAAATAATGGATGGCTAGGAGCAGTATATAGTAATATTTCATTGGGAAATTTACAGAATGGGTCAAAACAGCTGATGTTGCCTCACATTCTGAGTCTTCCCAGTAATTTCTGTTCTTACTTTATCTTTCCAGCATCCACAACATTTTGCATTTGCAGTTGAAGAGGGCTTGGACATGTTAAAAAAAGTCCAAAGATGGAAAAAATTGGAAAAAGGTGACACTACGGTGGGGTGTAAAAAAAATGCCTTGTTGATCAACAGATTATTAAATTGGAAGCTCAGTTCCTGGTTAACTATTTTCTTTAGGTTACATGAAACCTATGTGAATATTTACAGACTAGAGGCTAAGGGTTTTATCACAATTTAGGGCATGTGATTTTGGTGGAGACTTAATCATTCTTCAGCTTCAATTTGAAGAATTCCATATTTTTGTCTTTAAATTCAAATGTTTGGAGGTGAGCCATGAAGAACAGGAGAGAATCTCCTAATTAGTCAATAATGTTGTGGAGAGATCAAAAACAGGAATTAAGTGATGTGATAGTAAACTTACTGTGAAACCCACTCCAAAATATAGACAGATACAACGTTGACAGGAACAGGGTAGAAGGCAGTATACTGTGATTTTCAGGTTGTAATTGCCTTGTTCCCATCAAAAAGCGCACCCAAAACTTGGCCTCTATAATTTAGGTATGCTCTGATTCTATGTTGGAGATAAAGTTTCATGGTTGAGAATATTCTCTTCAGCTGCATGCTTTTGACATGTAGAGTCTGCAGTTCCAATGAGGCTTCAGGCAATATGTTCATTCCTGTCACTATCCAAATTCAGCATATTCTACATTGACATGACAGAGGCAACTTAACCTCACCAACACTTTCTCACTGATGCAGTGAGAGAGCATGCCATCTGCTCTGATCTGCTTTGTAGTCAGCAGCAATGCCTCGCAGACTCTAGACGGAACAACTAGCAGAGGCCTTCAAGGTCAGCAGTTCATAACTGTACAAAACTAACAGTTAACAAAAAAGGGGTAAGATTTTCATTGAATGTTGTGGTGGAAATGGAACATAAGAGATCATCTACCTATTAAATACAATCTGCTCATTGTAGACAAACTTGCTCATTATATTGACCTCCTTGTTATACACATTCATTTTATTATATACAAACTGCTCATTATAGACATGCCTTTGTTATATACACATTTCACTTTATACATGCTGTACCCTTTATAGAGACACAGCGCTTTACATACACTCAAATTTCCTCATTCTTTATTGTGTATTTTTAGTATTGTGTTCAGTTTTAGTCATCTACCTATAGGAAGGATGTTATTAAACAGGAACGCGTGCAGAAGAAATTTACAAGGATGATGCCAGGGCGCAAGGGACTGAGTTATAGGGAGATGTTGGACAAGCCAGGACACTTTTCTTTAGAGTGTAGGAGACTGAGGGGGGATATTTTAGAAGTGTATAAGATCATGAGAGGCATAGATAGGGTGAATGCACTCAGGCTTTTTCCCAAGGTTGGGGAATCGAGGACTAAAGGGCATCAGTTTAAGGTAAGAGGGGAAAGAATACATGGGAACCTGTGGGGCAACTTTTTTACACTGAGGGTGATACGAATATAGAATGAGCTACCAGCTGAAGTGGTTGACATGGGTACATTAACAACACTTAAAAGACACCTGGACGAATACAAGGTTAGGAAAGGTCTAGAAGGATATGTGCCAAGTGCAGGGAAATGGGCCTAGCATTGGTGGACATTTTGGTTGGCATGGAGCAGTTTGGGCCAAAAGGCCTGTCTCTGTGCTATAAGACTCTCTCTTTATGTACATCTGCCCTTGATATGCACCTTGCCCTTTGTACACAGCCATCCTTTTATATACAGTCTCCTGTTTATTAGTAGAATGGAATTTCTCTTCTTGACAATGACAATGCCATCCATCAATGCTGGAAATAAGATTTTGAGCAACTTCGATATAGGGGCAGTGATACTTTACAGGCTATCCCCGAGTACCTTAGCATCTAATTGCCTTTAGAATTTTCAGATTTTTTATTCTGTGAGGTCTAAAGATAGATTGTCTCTATGAGGATTTCCTTAGCTCCCTGGCTTTGTTGGCATTCAGCAGTCGTCTTCAAAGCTGGTGGTATCTTGCTCACAGCAAAACTCTCATCCTATTGACTTGGCAGGAAAAATAACTATCCCTCAGCAACCTCCAACTTCGGCAATGCAATAAATGTATCTTGCTACATAAGTATCTTCAAGAAAGGAGACAAAGTATGTGTGGAAATATAGGTCAAAAGTGGTCCTTGAACATTATTAATTAAACTCATTCTCCAACACACACCTGCCCAGATATTTATACATGTTGACGCCTTTAACATGTGATATATGACACGTAAGAACAGGGTATTCAGCCTAACCGTCCTGTGTTAATGACCTGCTCAAGCATTCTTGAATCGTTGCACATCTAAACATATCATCACAATCACGTATTCCCTCCTCCCTCAAATGATTGTCTGGCTTTCCCTCAATAGCATCTACACTATACTTTATATATAATCTGCCCTCTATATGCATTCCGTCCAATGTTGAAGTCAAAGTAAACAATAGATAGGCAGAGTGATAAAGAACAGTGAAGCTGTTACTGCCTGCATTCCATCAACACCGAATGTGAGAATCTATGCTCACAGTCTCCAAAGAAAAAAGCACTTCATCACTTTTCCAATAGAAGAGTCACAAGCTGAAAAAAATATTACTAGAGAGTACATTTCCCCGGAATCCCGAGCATTTTAAATGTGACACATGATGCAATTAACCCTCCCCATTAATGTTAATGTTTGTGTGAGAGTGAAGTAAGCTGTAATAGTTAAATGGGAACAAGTAAAAGAATTGAGGTGAACATTACGCACCCCAGAGGTTATTGTTAGCAGGAATCTATATAAACAACAGTCATTGTTAACAAAATGTTCCAGAGAAGTGCTGGGTTCAGAAAAGATTTACAGACAGGGAAGTGACAGATCCTAATAAGGAATGGGGCAAAACAATGTCTGACAATATCATCCTTGTCCAGGTAGAGAAGACATTAATCACATTAGCCCAAAACCTAGAATGGATCTTCATTTCTTACTGTTTATGAAGCAAGTTTGAGATTTGAATAATGAGATGCCCATGTGGCCAGAAAAAAAATATGAAGATGCTGCCTTTTTCTGTATCCCTCTGAATTATTATAGCTAGTCCTAGAATACACTTGCCCTGCAATTCGCTTGAATAAACAAACATAAACCTGTGGTCAATTATTAAAAGTAACCACAACATTCATATAAATTAAAAGGAACAAAAGATGCTGGAAATCAGAGACAAAAACAGAAAAACTCATCAGGTCTGAAAGAATTAAAGTTAACGTTTCAGTTCTGAAGAAAGGTCACTGGTCTGCAAATGTTAACTTTGCTTTCTCTCCACAGATGTTGCCAGACCTCCTGAGTTTTTCCAACAATTTCTGTTTTTATCACTTCCGTGAATCACTCTGGTGTTCAGAAATCATCAGAACATTTATTGAGTGTTGTATCACACATTATGTACCCTGGCCACTGGGTATGATGTTCCATCATAGCTCAAAATCTCATGTAGATATGGTAAGTCACAATTGTCTATCTTTGTATTCTGTTAAAGAGTCACTGATCTCGAACATTAACATTGCTTCTCTCCCTGCAGATGTTGCCAGGCCTGCTAGTTTCTTCAGCACATCCTGTTGGTGTTCCAGGTTTCCAGCATCTGCAGTTCTTTGTTTTTATTTTCTGTCTTTGAACTGTTCGGGCATATGCTACTCCATCCAAACTTTCCAAAATCATCACAATCTGCTGCATTCTGCACAATGTTTTCATGCAGCAATACACACGAGTGCAACCAGATGATGAGAAAATCAATGATGTTTCAGACTGAAAGGAAAAGGACAAATTAGTAGGGAGTGAAGAGTTACACAGGGAAGGAGAATGGTACAGAATATCTTCTTTAAGAACTATTTGCAATAGCAAACACATTCTGCCATCGGCCAGCTATTTTTCTGCTCTGAAAAGCCGCACATAATTCCACCCAAGAAAATGCCATGTAGCTGGACTATCATCTTACTGATCCCTCAAAGCATTTACTGGAGTCAGTTTTCTTGGATGTTACATCCTAGGACCATTGAACTAGAAGCTGCTGCCAAGTGGAAATTGAGCTAGAAATCCCATAAATGCTGATTGCTATTCCAGTTAGACTTCTCACAAATCCTGCAATGCTGAATATGAAGAGAACGCAGTCATTTACGTTTCAGAAAGGCCTGTGTTTATGATTCAGAATTATCTACAATTAGAATTCCTGTAGCAGCACCATTTGAGGGATTTAAATTACCTGTGAGCTTGTAAGTGAGTGCTAGCAGTAAAAGGAACTTTTTGTATACCATCAATTCTCTCAACAGAAAATTCTGATTTCATAAAATGTCACTTATTTGATGTAATTTTAGACCACGATGAGACAATTTGGAAACTTTCCTTGCCTTTTTTTTTGGCAAATTAACAACCTTTAAACAGGCAGTTCTCCAAACCATGAAAATCAGTAGGAAATCATTTTCATGGTCAGTGTGTATTTAAAACATTAAGGGAATATGATGCTGTAGTAGTGACGCCATGAGACTAGTAATCTTAGGGCTCCTGTAGTGCAGTGCCAGTGCCCATATCCCTAACTCTGAGCCAGGAGGCCCAGGGTCAAGTCCCACGTGCTGTGAAGGTGGGTAATAACATCTCCTAACGGGCTGAATAGAAAAAGTATCTGTTGTTAAAATGTTGCTATCTCTGCACTCTCTCACAGTCTGAGCTTTCTCAGGTTCTACCTGCCAAATCACCATTGGCCTTATTCACAGACAACATGTTGAGATCTGGTGGAGTAGCATCTGGGAGTTTCCTGGGTTTGCTTCGACAATACTTTTTGTGTAGGCTTGACTGTAATTTATAATGTATATTGGCAGCCAAGATCACGAGGTCAAAGTGAGGGCAAGAAATTTGTGGGCCTGAAGAATCTGGAGAGATTAAGCATTGATTTCCACAGATTGGAAATACTGTTGTGTCACACAGTTAGCCATCAGATGATTACCATATACCTCCACACACATTACATGCTCAGCACATTCAGTCAGTAACATGAGCAGGTACGGATTCTAAATGCTTGATATTGAAATGCCACATACTAACAATTAGAGGTTCCCATCTGTCAAGGTCCAACATTCAGGATTTGTCATGCTGTCTTCACCTTTTGTATTTCACCTCTCCATGACCTCATCTGGAAAGTGGAACAGATAGGCAATTGTATGAACAAGTTTCATAATTCTCTTACAATCATGACTTACATTCTTGAGCATTTCCCAAATAATAATGAAACTGCATTTCACCATGCTCTGGAAAATTAATAATAAATTCTGCAGTTACATGCTTGACAAACAGAAATTTTGTTTTATTCTCTGGTCTATTGAAAGAGTTGAAATGAAATATATTTATCCATGAGCACATAAGCCACTGGAGGGCAGTAATGGTTCTCATCTTGTTGAAATTATTGTTTTCGTAGTAACATTCTGGAATAAATAACTCCTTAGGATTGAGTGGAGGCAACATCCATTCTCCTCCCTCTGCCATACTTCACCACATTGCTGCTGTGTTACTAAATATAATCCAGCTGTGTCTTATTATCTGAATGCATAGTTAAATATAGTACATTGCTCTGGTTTTCTGCAGCTTTTGGTGTTTTCTATCCTGTACTGATATTTTGCTGTTTTCTGTCTTTATCGATACTACCCTCTCTGTTCCTGGATGTTAAAGACAATTTGCTTTTTTCCCTGCCATTTCTAACCATTGTATCCCCAAGGCAGCAATGCCACTGCAGTATTTGTTTTGACGGCAATCCTCAATGAGACTGGTATCTATATTTCTTTACCACAGATCAAACTCAGTTCAGGCTCACAATGTTGTCTGTGATTTGCAGTGTGTGACCACCATACAGTTTCCATCAGTCGGCATTTTCACAACTTACAAAATGTTCTCCCACACATCCACTATATTGGCCGAGATCAAGTGGGGTGAAACATGTTCTGTGAATGCATTTAAACTCTTTAAATTGAGAAATGCAGAAAAATAGGTACAGTAACATGCCTTTCAGCTTATCAAAGTTGTTTGTATTTGACTGTGATGATATTTCTCACTCCACTACCACTGTCTTTATGATCCATGGAGCCTGAAGGAAGATAGCCGAAGCTTTTCTGGCAGACTTACAAAGTGTACACCAGAATCACTGGAAGTCCTTTTGGAATTCAGCCTCAACAGGTTGTGAACCTGTTTCTGGGTTGACCTGCTGGGACACCAAACAAAACACTTAACACCATAAGGGTACAGCAGAAGCCAATGACCAGGACACTGGACGAACAGAAATTCTATTCCTTAGAAAGCAGTGGAGATTGGGTCATTGAATTTGTTGTTAATAGACAAAGGAGTTGGACTTATGGGGAACGGATATGAGAGCGGACATGAGACCTTAACTAGATCAACTATGATTGTATCAAATGGCAGAGCAGGGGTGAAGAGCTGAATTGGCAGCTCCTGACCCTCAGTCCTATGTTCCTACATTTCAGAGTTCCCTTACCTCAACCCTTCATTAGAATCCAAAGTAGGGTCAGCACAGACGTGACTGCTGAGGCGAAGCATTAACATTCTGACTGGATTGGGAGACTGCCCAGAAATTTAGGCCATGCTAATGGACTGGAGGCTACTTGTCATCAAATAATCTTTGCTTAATTTTTAAAGCGAATATCTTTCAAAGAGGGCTGTACAGCATGGAAACAGACCTTTTGGTCTAACTTGTTCATGCCAAACAGATATCCTAAATAAATCTGGTCCCATTTGCCAGTATTTGGCCCATATCCCTATAAACCCTTCCTTTTCATATACACATCCGGATGTCTTTTAAATGTCGTAATTGTATCAGCCTCCACTACTTCCTCTGGCAGCTCATTCCATACATACACCATCCTTTGCATGAAAATGTTGCCCCATAGCTTCCTTTTAAATTTTTTGCTTCTCACCTTAAATCTATGCCCTCTAGTTTTGGACTTCCCCACCCCGAGGAAGAGTCTTTGTCTATTTACCCTAGCCATGACTCTCATGATTTTATAAACTTGCACAAGGTCACCTTTCAGCCTCCAACGCTCCAGCAAAGATAGCTCCAGCCTAATCAGCCTCTTCCTACAACTCAACGCCTTCCAAACCTGGCAATTCCTTGTAAAACTTTTCTGAACCATTTCAAGTTTCACAACATCCTTCCCATAGCAGGGAGACCAGAAATGCAGACAGTATTCCAAAAGTGGCCGAGCAAATGTCCCGTACAGCTACAAAATGATTTCCCAAATCCTATAGTCAATACACTGACCAGTAAAGGCAAGCATACCAAATACCTTCTTCACCATCCTGTTTACCTGTGACTCTACTTTCAATGAACTATGAACCTGCACCCCAAGCTCTCTTTGTTCAACATGGAGTGACTAAACTTTCTTTAGGGGGTTAGGTTTCACATTTCCAACCTCAGAGGAGTATTTTCTAATTCATTCACGGGATGAGGGCATCGCTGGCCAGGCAGCATTTATTACCCATCCCTAATTGCCCAGAAGGCAATTCAGAGTCAACCATATTGCTGTGGGTCTGGAGTCACATGTAGGTCAGACCAGGTAAGGATGGCAGTTTCCCTCCCGAAAGGACGTTAGTGAACCAGATGGGTTTTTCCCACAATCGACAATGGATTCATGGTCATTGTTAGACTCTTAGTTCCAGATTTTTATTGAATTCAAATTTCACCATCTGCTGTGGTGAGATTCAAACTCAGGCTCCCACAGACATTACATGAGCCTCTGGATGAACAGGCCAGCAATAATATCGCCAGGCCATCATCTCCCCGTTTACAGCACATTATCAAATGCTTCAATGGTAAGTGACCAAGTGACACAAACGCTCACCAATGATAATGAATGTAAGAGCCTCCTCTGGTTCTCTTATCTCACAAACCTTGTCCAAATACCTCTCTGCTACCCATGTATATTTGAAATCCAAAGGAAATAAAAAAAACATTTATCCTCTGTCCAGTTATGTTGCCCAAGTCTTTTATAACTTTCTATTTTAGGATGGTGGGGGCAAATTGGGTGGCAGAGGATCTCTGCTTGCAACAGCTGCAGACACTGTAATAAAGTCAGTGAAGGGACCACATGGAACCTCTTCTCTCATTTTATCTGCAGTTATTCCAGTCGAGTAACATTGGCTGTGGCTCCTGAAAGAATAGGCATTTGACAGTCATCCTTTCTTTTCTGCTGCGAAGTCTACAAGTTCAGAGCAGTTTTATGGAGGTGTGTAATACATGTTAATTAGATCGGTAGTTGCTAATTGGAGTGATACTACTGAACAGAACAGAACAATTTGCATTTATTGCAACAAACTGACACAAATCAGGATTGGTTATTACTTTGGTTAGACACCCAGCAGGCGACTTTTATATTTTTCATGTTATTCCAGTCATTTGGTTTGTCTCCAGCACCACCCTATTTTTAATTTTTTGTAATTATCTCTCTGCCTCAATTAATTGGATTATAGGTCATTTCTTTCCTTGTTATTCAGCTGTTGCCACTTTACTCACACTGTCTAACACTTCAGATCACCTGCAGCGACTTATTATTCGAGATTCCACTCATACCATTTGATCTGTCTGCCCTTGATCTCTCTGCTCGTAAATTCTGTGTTCTGTGTGTTTCTCTCTCACTTCACCTGACAAAGGGGTTATGCTGTGAAAACTTGTGATTTAAAATAAACCTGTTGGACTATAACCCGGTGTTGTGTGATTTCTGAATAAATCGTGTAGAACATAGAACATAGAACAGTACAGGCCCTTCTGCCCGCGATGTTGAGCTGAACATTTACACCAATCCTAAAATCCATCTACCCTCCACCCCTACCTTATACTATCATCCATATGCCTATCTAATAGCTGATTAAATGCCCCTAATGAGGCCGACTCCACTACCCTCTCCAGCAATGCATTCCATGCCCCGACCACTCTCTGAGTAAAGAACCTACCTCTGACATCTCCCCTATATCTACCTGCAGTCACTTTAAAACTATGCCCCCTCGTAATAGCTACCTCCACCCTAGGAAAAAGTCTCTGGCTGTCGACTCTATCTATACCTCTAATCATTATGTACACCTCTATCAAGTCACCACTCATCCTTTGTCGTTCTAAAGAGAAAAGCCCTAGCTCTCTCAACCTTTCCTCGTAAGACCTTCCCTCCATTCCAGGCAACATCCTGGTAAGTCTCCTCGGCACTTTTTCCAACACTTCCACATCTTTCCTGTAATGAGGCGACCAGAAGTGGACCCAATACACCAGATGTGGCTGAACCTGGCTTTTGTATAGCTGCAGCATAATTTCATGGCTCTCAAACTCAGTCCCTCTATTAATGAAAGCTAACACACCATACACCTTCTTAACAACTCTATCCACCTGGGTGGCAGCTTTCAGGGAACTGTGGACATAAACCCCAAGAACCCTCTGTTCCTCCACACTGCCAAGAATCTTTCCGTTAACCCTATATTCTGCTTTCAAGTTTGTTCTTCCAAAATGAATCACGTCACACTTTTCAGTGTTAAACTCCAGTGTTAAACTGTACTGCGTACAGTTCTGGTTGCCACATTACCAAAAGGATGTGAGTGAAGAGAGTGCAGAGGAGGTTCACCATGGTTTTGACTGGTATGGAGGGCACTAGCTATGAAGAAAAGTTGAGTTGATTAGGATTATTTACATTAGAAAGACGGAGGTTGAGGGGGAACCTGACTGAGGTCCACAAAATCATGACAGGTATAGACAGGGTGGATAGCAAGAAGCTTTTTCCCAGAATGGGGGACTCAATTACTAGGGGTCACGATTTCAAGGTGAGAAGGGAAAAGTTTAAGGGAGGTATGCGTGGAAAGTTCTTTACGCGGAGGGTAGTGGGTGTCTGGAACGCGTTGCCAGCGGAGGTGGTAGAGGCGGGCACGATAGCGTCATTTAAGATGTATCTAGACAGATACATGAATGGGCAGGGAGCAGAGGGATACAGATCGTTGGAAAATAGGCAACAGGTTTAGATAGAGGTTCTGGATCAGTGCAGGCTTGGAGGGCCGAAGGGCCTGTTCCTGTGCTGTAATTTTCTTTGTTCTTTGTTGCTCTTTGTTCCATCTGCCACTTCTCAACCCAGCTCTGCACCCTTTGAAACCTAGAACAGCCCTCCGCACTATCCATAACCCGACCCACCTTCATATCGTCAGCAAGTAGGTATGATACTGGCTAACTACATCAATACTTGCCAATGGCAGTGCCATTGCTGAACTAAAAAAGACAAGGTCTTTTGAAATAAAACAACGAACCACTTCAATTAATCAAAGTTAATCACAGTTAAAAAGTCAAATGTGGACCAACAGAAAAGTAACCAAAAATACAAATCTTCATCTGTACCCGGTTTGTGTTCTTAGTGACGTACAACAGTGAAGTATATTCAAGTTATGCAAATCGAGAGGAGTGTCTGGATAGCCCTTCCAGATCTGCTATATGAGATGAACATAGAAACATAGAAGACAGGAGCAGGAAGAGGCCATTCAGCCCTTCGAGCCTGCTGCGCCATTCTTCACGATCATGGTTGATCATTCAAATAAATCGTCTAATCCTGCTTTCTCCCCATAACCTTTGATCCAATTTTCCCCAAGTGCTATACTAGTCACTTCTTGAATACATTCAATGTTTTGGCATCAACTGCTTCCTGTGGTGATGAATTCCACAGACTCACCACTCGTTGGGTGAAGAAATGTCTCCTCATCTCCGTCCTAAATCAGCTACCCCACATCCTCATACTGTGACCCCTGGTTTTGGACACAACCACCATCGGGAACACCCTCCCTGCATCTACCCTGTCCAGTCCTCTTAGAATTTTATAAGTTTCTATGAGAACCCCCCTCATTCGTCTGAACTCTAGCGAAAACAATCTCAACCTAGGGAATCTCTCCTCAGACCTGCCATCCCCGGAATCAGCCTGGTAAACCTTCACTGCACTCCCTCGAGAGCAAAAGCATCTCCTCTCAATTCGGAGCTCTGAATATCATTATGTACCTGTGTGCAAAGATGCCCAGCACATTTGCCCAATTAAGCCAGTGGTAACTGTTGCCTGGGCATGCGAGCCAAATGGATAACAGCCACTTCCCCAAAAACAAACTCTACGATGAGTTTTCTTTCAGAATTAAATCAACGGATTGCCTATATCTGTGGTGTAGGGTCATTTGAAAGTAAGACTTTAAGTTGATCAGGATCAGAGCTAATGCATGGAATGTCTTCACTGCTGGAGCACCTAGAAACAAACCATCACTCAGAAGGGCATGGAAACTGCATTAGATAAAAGGAGTAACCTAATGATGGAAAAGAGAGTCAGATGAAAGGACAAAACAGCAATCAACCCCAGGCCAACACTATTCATCAGTGTCAGCTCCGGGAAGAGCTGCCATTCATGAATCATGCTCTATGGCTACGACAGACAATTTGTAATCCACAAACGACAACACCTTGGTCAAAGTCCATCATCTCCTGAGATAAATTGATGTCATCACAAAATCGCACCAAACTGCTCTAAACCTGACATACATTCACAGTGGGACAGGAAGAAATCCTTGGGTGACTAAGTCAATGGAAAATAACTTGAGAATGCACTTGTCAATGTTTTCCAAGTTACCTCTTTAGGTATATTGTGGTATTTGTCATCTTTATCAGTATGTAAAGGTTGTTTTGAAGTAATAATTCTCCAAACAATGCCACTGATATTCCCATATCTTTGCTCCTTCTCGTTGTCAGTGGTATAGGAAACACCAACATGCAGTACCTACAGAAGAGCCACTGTTCTTAGAAAACAAGAAATTTCATTTAGCATATATATAGCAAAACCACAACTATATTTAGTCAGGAATATTTACTTGGATCTTAGGAAGATGATACAGATACATCTGTTTCCTCCAAAAGTTGGAGTAGAATTCCTTGTTTCCACTTACGGATTGTGTGACCTCAGCAGAATGGGTGGAGCCAGTGTAAATATGAACATTAATACTTTCAGAAGAATTATGTAAGAGAACAACTCTAATTAGCCAACACCAACCTTGCATACAACCCAAACACATGCAGAAGGGATAGTTCATGATTATTTTTCTATAACAGTATTCTGGCTATAAATCCCTGAAAAAGGTCCACACAGCAGAGGCTGAAGGCAAAAAAAAAAATAGAAGTTATACATCAACAGAAAGAAGACAGAAGACATGTATTGTAAGAAACAGTCCCAGTGAACTAAGCAGGGAGATTTTGATCTTCAGTGTGTTGTGTGTCATTATCACATATTAAATGGGAAAGACTTCGAGCTGATTTAGCTACTCAAAACAAGGCATTCATGGGTTCTTTGGTCTGTCAACAATGGAATTTTGTTCAACCACAGCCTGCAAGTTTACGGCCCACCACGTATGTCCAAAGATATTCAGGTTGGTGAATCGATCAAAGATTTTCAGGTTATATGGATTGGCTATACTAAATTTCCCCATAGAGTCCAGAGATGTGCAGGTAGGTCGATTAGCCATGAGAAATGCGAAGAACAGGGATAGGGTAGGAGTTGAGTCTGTGTGGTATGATCTTCGGAATGTTGGTGTAGACTTGAAGGGATGAATGACCTCTCTTCACATGGTGGGGATGCTTTGATCCCATATCACCAAATCTATCATTAAAATGAAGCTGGCTGATCAACTCTAGATCAATGAAAAGTGCAGTAGACAAGCATACCACAAAATGCGATGTCAAGTGAAGTTACAAAATAGGACTATTGTGTGTTAGGCAATAGCAGCAGGTTTTAACAGACAGGGCTATGAAAGTCTTCATCCAAAAGCTCTCGCTTACAGGAGTCATGTGGCTGGCAGTGGTGTTCCTGCTGCTATTTCACCCAGCCCCCCAGCTAGGTCTGGGATTATCAGGTTTAACCTGGTGCGCAGTCTTCTCCCTATTAACAACTCTGCTGGAGCTACCCCTGTAGTTGCGTGAGGGCTGGTTCTATAATTGAACAGGAACTGGGACAGTATGCTATCGAGTGACATTGTAGGCTGCTTCTTTAAGTCTGTCTTCAATGTTTGGACCGCTCTTTCCACCAGACCATTGGACAATAGGTGGTATGGAGCTGTCCTTATGTGCTAAAAGCCATTTGACTTTATGAAATGTTCCAATTCCCTGCTGGTAAATGATATCCCATTGTCCATGAGCAATACTTCCGGGAGTCCATGTATTGCGAATGATGCTTACAGCTTCTCATTCATCATCCCTGCGGTTGTTGAATGAACTTTATGCACATCCAACCACTTTGAATGGACATCCCCACAATGACCAGGAACATTGAGCCCATAAAAGGACTGGCATAGTTGACACGCAACTGATTCAAAGATTCTCGTGGCCATTTCCACGGATGTGGGGGCACTGCTGGTGGCAATTTTTGTCCTTGTTGGCATTCTGGACATAGTCCCACCAACTTAGCCTTGTTGGCATCCAACCCTGGCCACCAGACAGAGCTTCTTGCCAGCGTCTTCAGCTTGGACAGCCCTGGTGGAGATCAGCCTGTATCTGGCAGCGAACTTTACTCAGGACAGTCACCCTAGCTCCCCACAGCAATACTCCATTCTCTACGGTGACCTGGTCTCGCCAGGCTCAGAAAGGTTTCAATCTGGTTTGCAATGGCCCTTCTGTTTCGCCCATTACCACTAGCTGTTTTAGCTTCACTAGAACCAGATCTTTTTGTGTCCACAGTCAGATATTGTCAGCAGTAACTAAAAGGGTGTCCAGGATCAAAATGGACTCTTCCAGGGGAGGCACCGCCGGTGAAGTATCTGCCAATAGGAGGCAACTCAAGACATCTGCAGTAGCCACTTGGCTTCCTGGATGGTGCCCTAACTTGTCCATGCACGCACTGAGAATGAGGGCCCAACGCTGCATTCTACCGGAAGCTACGGGCGGCACCACCTTGTCTTTCTTCAGTAACCCTAGCAGGGGTTTGTGATCTGTTACTGTGACAAATCCCCATGCGTAAAGGTAATGGTGGAACTTTCTCAAAGATGACCGCCAACCTCTGTCTCTACCTGGGCATATTTGTGTTTGGCATCAGCCAAATTCTGGAAGGCTATTGGGCTTTCGGGCATTCCTCTCCAGTGGGCCACCGATGAGCTAACACTACCCCGATACCCTACAGGGAGGCATTGCATGTCGGCACTACCTCTTACTTTGGATCATACTGAGCCAACACCTTAGATGACAATAGCTGCTTTTTCACTTCCCTAAAGGCTACTTTTTGGCTACGTGACCATTTCCAAGGCTGACCCTTTTTCAAAAGCAGGTGTATGGGTGCCAAGATGGATGCCTGGTTATGCGTGAATTGTCTGTAATAATTCACTAATCCAAGGAACGACCTAAGCTCCGGTACAGATGTGGGAGCAGGGGCTCCTTTAATTGCCCTTACTTCCCCTTTCAATGGGTGTAACTAGGTTTTGCCAACTCTGTCACCCGAGTAGAACACTTTGAGGACCTGGAACAAACACTTTTCCCTTCTAAGGCATCGCTTGCCTGTGAGAAACATTTAAGCACTATGCTCAAATTCTTCAAGTGCTCTTTATTGGCCTTCTCTGTTATTAGTACGTCATCAAGATAAATGGCAACCTGGGGTAGCCCTTGTAAAATGTTCTTCGTGTTCAGTTGGAAGAGGGCGCAGGCTGATGATACCCCAAATGACAGTCTGAAATATTGATATAAGCCCTTATAGATGTTAATTGTAGTATGCTTCTGGGACTCCTCATCTAGCCACAATTATTGGTAGGCATGGCTCATGTCCAGTTTCATAAAGGATAGCCCCCTCTCCCTGCCAACTTTGTTGCCTCAACTCCACATATCGGCAACAACTACAATGGCTTGCCGGCCCAGATCCTGAATAACGTTTTAGCCATTTGGCTGAGGCTTGGCTTTGTTATGGGGCTCTGCTGTGGGCTGGCCTAGGGTCTCCCTGCTCAAGATATGTCCCGTGTGAGGCTCTGCAAGTGCCTACATTCGAATGGTGTTCCCCAAGATCAGTTGGGCAGGTGAGAGAGTCCACTTCCATTGAGATGCCCTGTAGCTCCCATGTTCCACCTAGTGCGTTTTCTAATGATAAAGCCAGTTGTAGTGCCTGTTTGAAGTCTAGTTGGGCTTCAGGCGCTTCTGCACGGTTATGTCATTAATCCTACATACCAAACAGTCTCTCAGCATCTCATGCAGGGTTAACCCAAAATCACATGCCTCTGCCAGTCATCTTAACCTCGTCAAAAATCCCAATACAGATTACCCCGGTCCTCTAACATCTGAATAAATCCAATAGCATGTCAGAATTAGAGGAGGTCTGGGGTCATAATATTTCCTAACCAGCGCCGTCAACTCTTGGAGGATTTTAGTGTCTGGTGCCTCTGGGAAAGCTAAGACCTTTGTAACCAAGAATGGTGTGGGTCCACAAGCATTCAGAAAGATTACTCATTGCTTCTCATCTGCCCCAATGTCATTTTCCTTGAAAAAAATCGCATTCTTTCCACATACCGGGCCCAGTATTCAACAGTAGGATCAAATGAGTCAAGCTTCCCAAATAAAGGCATGATGCCAGAATGGCTTACCCCAACACCAAGATGACCGTAGCAAGTGAGTGTTCTTCAGGCACAGCCTGCTTTCTCTCATTGCCACTGTAATAATTGCACAGAGGCCAGTATCCCATCACCAATTCACCTTTTATTTACTTGTGCACAGGACATTGGCTGTGGCCAGTCAGCTCGGAGTCAGTCGCTGAACTGAGGAGATTCTCATTTCCTGGTTATGTTGGTCAGCCAGGACTTTCCTGATTGGTCCAGCTTGACAACCCCAATCAACGACCTCGTGGTCAAGGAGGTCAACCTGGTTCCGATTGCTACAATTTGTAATTATCTTTAACCTGAAGTATTGAGTGGATGAATAACATTGGCTTCTTCCTAAGGACCCCAACATCACAGATGTCAGCCTTCAGCCAATTCCATGTGATATCAGGAAATAACTGAAGACAGTAGATACTGCAAACGGTCTGGGCCCTGACACTATTCCAGCAATAGTACTAAAGAATAGTTCTGCCAAACTCGCTATATCCCTAACCAAGCTGTTCCAGCACAGTTACAACACCGGCAGCTACATGAAAATGTAGAAAATTGCCCAGCTATGTCATGCACATAAAACAGGCAACATGATGTTATTACCGCTTTATCAGTCTACCCTTGATCATCAGCACAGTGACAGAAAGGGTGGTAGACAATGATATCAAGCAAGAAATGAAACAAATAATGAACTGCTTATTGACACTCAGTTTGGTTTTGGAGTTCTGAGGAAAGTCACTGGACCGGAAAACTTAACTCTGATTTTTTCTTCACAGATGCTGCCAGACCTGCTGAGCTTTTTCAAAATCGTCTGTTTTTGTTCCAGCTTGAATTCCAGAGGAGAGGTAACTGCCCTTCGCATCAATGCAGCAGCTGTCCGAGTATGGACTCAAGGAGTCCTAGCAAAACTGGAGTCAATGGGGAAGTGTAGATAACAGTGTGAAACTTAGCCTCCAATACATTTGGATACAGGCATCATCTGTATACAGTGGTTCTATGACAGAGGATGAGATGATCTTGGAACTGGCCCATAGATGGTGGAAATGGAACAGCTTCCTGTTTATTCCAGGAGGCTGCTTGCTTTGAGTGAGGTGGATGATTGAGAAGAAAGTTGGAGTGATGTCATCAGTGTGGACTTGATGGGCCAAATGGCCTGCTTGCACACTGTAGGGATTCTTTGATTCTATGATATACCACAGAATATCAAACAATTCCTAGTCTGATGCTCAATGGACAATAAGATGTTCCTTCTTGTTACTTTCAAAGCCAGAGGTGAGATGGACACATACCACTAGGGAGATGTAATTGGGATGGATGGAGTATGGAATTCCAAAAACAAAAGCATCCATCTCTTGACAAAATGCCCAGAACAGCCTTATTGTAACTAATGCCTTTTTCTCTCTGACAGAGGTGTACAAGACTTCACTTCATTCTAAGCACATACACCTGCTTATTTACATCATCATCTGAGCAAGGATGTGTGTATCAATCACAACATGCATGGACTGCCACCTAATCTGCTCTATCATCAACGTAAGTAGCAATAGCAGCAGGAACAATGCTGCGGTAAAACCAACCAAGCGGTATTTGGTGACTCTGATAAGAGAGTCTTATTCACTGCCAACCTGACAAGTTCTGGTGCTACTGAGATGCAGAATGTACACAATGCCTGCTCTGATCTCAAAGCTTCCATGATCAGCACCTGCGAACAGACATTCTGTCACTCCTACAGGAAATATCAAGACTGGGTCAATGAGGATGACCAGGAATTCCAGGATCTGATAAATTGCAAGCTCAAGGCATTTCTGAACTGGAAATAGCATGCCAAATTGAAAATTAGCTGTTAACTATGATATATGTTATGTATTTAGTGCAGTCAAATCTGCCCCTGGTTCATGCACTGAAGGCACCACTCTACTGCTGACAAAGAACCGCGAGATGCTCATTAAGGAAAGGAAGCAGTCAGCAACAGCAGAAAGAACACAGACTCTATCTTCAACAAGTATGCTTGACTCCATCTCATTGGCATCTCAGAGCAACTCTAACCTGGTGTAAGATAAAAATAAAAGCTATTCAACAACTAACGAGCAGCAAGGCATAAGGAGCAGTTGGAATCCCCACTGAAACACTATGATACATTGAGGAAGAACTGCTAACAGGATTGCATGCCCTCATTTCCCTTATCTGGAAGGAGGAGAGCATGCCAGGTGATCTCAGATATGACATAATTGTGATGATCTTCAAAAAATGTGTCAGGTCCAATTGTAGTAACTACAGCGGATTTTCCCTGGTGTCAGTCACAGGAAAGTTCATCACTTTAACCAGTGAACCCTAGTTGCAGATTTTACTGTAAGAGGAAACATAATCTCTGCAACTACCACAGAAGGTCTTGACATGTTTCAATCAAGTCACCGCTCGTTTTTCTAAACTCCAGCAGATACAAATCTAGCCTGCCCAATCCTTCCTCAGAAGACAACCTGTCCATTCCAAGTGTTAGTCTAGTAAACCTCTGAACTGCCTCAATACATTTACATTCTTCCTTAAATAAGGTGTTCAATACTGTACACAGTACTCCAGATGTGGTCTCATCAGTGTCTGTCTTAACTGAATCATAACCTCTTCAGAATTCAATTCCTCTTCCAATAAATGTTGGCTTCTGGCCTCCCTGGCTTCCCTGCTTACTTACTGTATCTGTATTCTAGCTTTTTGCATTTTATGCAGGGGGACAGTTGGATGCCAGAGCATTGTCCTTCACCATTTAGATAATATGCTTATTTTTATTCTACCTACCAAAGTGCATAGCTTTGCATCTTCCCACATTATGGTCCATTTGCCATGCCTTTGCCTATTCACTAAGCCTACTTTTTTAATATACTTTCATAACTTCATTGCATCCTTTTCACAACTTTCTTTCTTACCTATCTTTTGTCATCAGCACATTTGACAACTATACCCTTGGACTCTTCATCTTAGTCATTTATACAAATTGTAAAATGTGGAGATTCCAGGAAAAATCCCAGTGGCACGTCACTGAGTACATCTTGCCAACCTGAAAAAGTCATTATTATCGCTACTTTCAACTTCCTGTTAACCAGCCAATATGCTCCTCCCTTACATCATAAGGTTTTATTTATACAGTAACTTTGGATGAAGCACATCATCAAATATCTTTTGGAAAGCTAATTACGGCACATCCACTGACCACCCTTTATTCACAGTCCTAGATCCTTCCTCAAAAATCTCCAATATAATGGTCAATCATATTTTTCTTCACAAAACCATTTCAGCTCTGCAAGATTTCTTTGAACTTATCCAAGTCCCCTATTATAAATGGGCAAGGTGATGGCCTAGTGATGTTGCCACTCATAATCCCAAACATCAAGCTGATGTCCTTGGGCATGAATTCAACTCCCACAATGGCGAATGACAATAAAATCTGAATTCAATAAAACTAAACAAATGGGTCTAGTGACGACCATGTAACTATTGCTATAAACTCATCAATTTCACTTTAGGGAAAACGCTGCCATTTGTACCTGGTCTGGCCTATATGTAACTCCAGATTGACGGAAATGTGGTTGACTGAGCAGTTAGGGAAGGATAATAAATGGTTCCCTAGCCAGCAATGACTATACCCCTCAGAACAATATTTTATATTTCTAATGTGTTTCCAAAACAGATATTAATGTAAATGGCCTGTAGTTTCCTGTCACTTTTTTTTCCCAGCCAACCCCCTTTTTTAGAACAAAGGAATTATTTTGGTGTCTTCTCACCTAATGAGGCCTTCTCAGAATTTCAGGAGGTCTGGAAACTTTAACTAAATGCATGAACTATCTCATTAGTCACTTATTTTAAGATGCTAGTCTGTTACAGACGAATAGCAAGAGTAGCAGTGTGTCCAAGTCATGGGTACAATGCTCTGACAGTGCAGTGTGTGAAGATGAGGTGAACACTGATTGAATAGGATTGCTGATTGATGCATGATGGAGCGCAGTGAATTGAACAGGCTATTGAGCAAAGGGTGCCAGTTGGCATGACAAACCATTGGAAAATTGAACTCATTCACTTTGGCAACTCATGTGAGACCATTGAACTTCTTCCTGCACTGCATTCATGTTCTTGGAACAACTTTCCTGTCATTGATCTACCGTACTATCTCTTACTACAGCTCCCTGAACATAAATCTGAAAGGTATCTCGTACACTTTTGTGAATTCAGGACATCTCTAGCTATACCAACAAAAGAAACAGTCCAGCGTTACTGGTAAACCTTTGTGCTTTTTCTCTTATCATGGTGAGATCTTGTTAAATGCCCTGTAACAAACTTTAAAATAACCTTCTGCAATTCCAGCAGTCACAAACCCCTCCAATATAAGAAGCTCATATTAGTTTTAAATAGTGTTCAGCAGACATTATAATGGGCTCCCTGCTGATATTAGGTGCCAATCAATAGGAAGGCAAGCATGGATTATGTGCAGCAATCATCCAAAATAACAGATAGTACAATCTCTTCATGCTGCCTGCCTCGCACAGCTAATAGCTTATTACCAGCTCCATGCCCTTTTAAAAATTATAACCAATCACCTCAATCTGTTTTATTGACATTGGTTGTAGGATATTTGTAGACCTAGAACTTCACACACTCTGCTTCTCTTCAAAGAGTGGCAATGGAGTATGTTTTACCTTCACTTGGGAGAGTAGATAAAACCTTAGTTTAATGTCTTATCCGAAAAAAAATCTCTGAGAGTACAGAACTCAATGAGGACAGAAATGAAATGTCAGACTGGACTCTGCACAAGTCTTTTGAGTAGATGTTGAACTCACATCCTTCTAACTCTGAGGCAAGAGTGCCACTGCTAAATCAAGACTGAGACCTGAGGCTTAAAAATGATAAATTGTCAGTGAAGTCGTGGGGGCGGGTAGTAAACTACTGAATCAACAAAGTGAAATAAATAACCTTTCCTTAGTCCACATATTTATGAAATCACTGAATTCAACCCACATATTGTACTAATAAAGCTACTGAATTAGTTTGTGCTCAAGCCTCAAGTCAATTAGTGGGCAGTTTACGAGCAGGTATTGCTCAGTGTGTGGAACTCACCATTAATTTCTTTTCTCTCTGCCTGACACCATATAATTGTTCATTTATTTTACTGTTTACCCTAAAGCATTTTACTTGTGTTTGTCCAGCTAAAGTGATTTTTCTCATTAGGAAAATGAAAAGACAAAAGTCACATTTTTTTGTCTAATCGAATGAGTTCCACATAGAATTAAAAACTTATTCAATCACGTTTCTCAGTTGCCTCATTTAACAATTCTGCACTGATGGGGGCCCTTTCAATCCCATTATTGCTCCCTTCCATCACTGTCTGTTTTATTGTACATCAAACCAATTCTTTTGATAGCTCATTAGCTACTTGAGGAGTGGTTCAATCAGAAAGCTTGACCTTTGGGCCAGCTTGCTCTCACAATAATTTGCTGTAAGTTCACTCAAGTGTAATATTCTCAAAGTTATTTTCTGTCCAGTTGCCCATTTTAGCTTGAACGAGAATAAAGAACAGTACAACACAGGAACAAGCCCTTTGGCTCTCCAAGACTGCGCTGACACATGATGCCTTTTTAAACTAAAACCTTTTGCCTTTACGCAGTCCACATCCTTCTATTCCCTGTCTATTCGCATCCCTGTCAAGATGCCTCTTAAATGTTGCTATTGTATCTACTTCTACCACCACCTCCTCTAATAGCA
Organism: Ginglymostoma cirratum; assembly: GCA_024137785.1. Lineage (NCBI taxonomy): Eukaryota > Metazoa > Chordata > Chondrichthyes > Orectolobiformes > Ginglymostomatidae > Ginglymostoma > Ginglymostoma cirratum. The sequence goes on from JAHRHZ010000049.1 coordinate 25,957,933, forward strand.
CATTCCAGGCACTTACCACACTCTGTGTAAAAAAACTTGCCTCTCATATCTCCTTTAAACTGACCCCCTTTTAATTTAATCCTATGTCCCATAGTAATTGTCATTTCTACCCTGGGAAAAGACTCCAACTATCCATTCTAACCATGTGCCTCATAATTTTGTAAACTTCTATCAAGCTGCCCCTCATCCTTCAGTTTTCAACTAAGAACAAATCAAGTTTTTCCAGTCTCTCTTCATAGCTAATGCTCTCCAACCAGGCAACATCCTGGTAAACTATTTCTGTACCCTCTCCAAAGCCTACTCCAAATATGGCCTAATAAAAGTTGTGTAGAGCTGCAATATGACTTGGCAATTTTTGTACTCCATGCCCCGACTGATGAAGGCAAGTCTTATCCACCTTTTCCACTTATGTTGTCACTTTCAGGAAACTATGGACCTGTATGCCTTGATCCCTCTGTATGTTGATGCTTCTAAGTGTTCTACCATTTACTGTGCGCTTCGCTCCTGCATTAGATCTTCCAAGATGCATCACCTTGCATTTGTCTGCATTAATCTCCTTCTGCCATTTCTTTGACCAAGTCTCTACCCGATCTATACCCTGCTGTATCCTCACTATCCACAGCTTCCCTAATTTTTGTGTCATCTGCAAACTTGGTAATCAGGCCACCTACATTCTCTTCCAAATCATTTATATGGATCTGAGCACTGATCCCTGCAGAACACCAATGGTCACTAATTCCAGTCAGAGAAACCACCCTTCCACTGTTACTCTCTGTCTTCTGTGACTAAGTCAGTTCCGTATCCGTCTTACCAGCTCCCTGTGGATCCCATGTGACTTCATTTTTAGTGTCAGTCTGACATCAGGGACCTTGTCAAAGGTCTTGCTAAAATCCAAATAGATAACAACCACTGTCCTGCTCTCATCAATCATCTTTGTCACTTCCTGAAAAAACTCAATCAAGTTTATGATCTTCCCTGCACAAAACCATGCAGCCTATTGCTAATAAATTCTTTTTTTTTCCAAATTTAAGTAAATCCTATCCTTAAGAATCTTCTTCGATAATTTCCCTACCGCTGGTGTAAGCTCACCAGTCTATAATTTCCCAGAATATCCCTGTTTCCCATCTAAGACAAAGGCTATCCTCCACTCCTCTGGGACCTCCCTGTGACTAAAGTGGATATAAAGGTTTTGGACAAGTCTCCAGCTCTCTCAGCATCCTGGGCATTGGATCCTAGGGACTTGCCTACCATAAATGCTTTTCAAAACATCCCAACACCTCCTCCTTTTCTATGTTGAGATGTCCAAGGTTATCATATACCCCATTCTAGACTCACCATTCACCATTTCCTTCTCGTTTGTGAATACCAATGCAAATTACTTCTAATGGCCTCACCCACTTCCCCTGGCTCCATGCATAAATTCCCTTCTTTGTCCTTCAGTGGTCCCACTCTTTTCCTAGTTATCATCTTGCTCCTTATTCATGTATAACACCTTGGGATTTTCCTTAATCCTATTTAACAAAGACATTTCTTGGCCCCTTTTAGGTTTCCCAATTCCTTGTTTAGTTCTTTACTGCTACCTTTGTGTTCTTTGAAAGCTCTACCTGTCTTCAGTTTCCTAAACTTTATATATTCCTTTTTCTTTTTGCCTAGGTTCTCAATTTCTCTTGTCATCCAAGGTTCTTGAATGTTACCATTATCATCTTTCGCTTTCACAGGAACATGCTGATCCTAAACTCGAATCAACTGGCTTTTAAAAAATACCCACATGCTAAATGTGGATTTATGCTCAAACAGGCCCCCCATCAATCCACATTCACCAGTTCCTACTTAATATTGTTGTGGTTAGCTTTCCCCCAGTTTAGTACTTTCACTTGAGGACTACTCTTATCCTTATCCATAATTAATTAAAACTGACAGAATTATGGTCACTGTTCCCAAAATGCGCCCCCACTGAAACTTCAATCGCCTGGCCAGGGTAATTCCCCAATACCAGGTCTAGTATGGGCCCTTCCCTAGTTGTACTATTTGCAGATTGCTTCAAGACAGCTTCCTGGAAACTCTTAACAAACTCTCCCTTTCCAATCCAAGCTCCTGGCACTAAGTGAATCCCAGTCAACATGTGGGATGTTAAAGTCTCCCACCACAACAAACAACCCTGTTGCTTTTACATTTTTCTATGATATGTCCACATGTCTGTTCCTCTACTGAACACTGTCTGTTGGGAAGCCTGTGGTACAACCCCATCAAAGTGATTACACCCTTTAAATTCCCAAACTCTTCCCATACGGCCTTGCTGGACCAGCCCTCCAAGGTGTCCTCCTTCATGATATTATCTCTTATATGAAGTGCAACTCCCCCAATCCTTTTACATCCCTCTCTAGCTCTCCTGAGACAATAGCTGTCAGTCTTGTCCCTCTCTCAACCAAGTCTCTGTAAAGCCACAACATCACAGTTATCTGTATTAATCCAAGCTCTAAATTCATCTGCCTTACCTGTCATCCTCCTCACATTACAACAAATACACCTCAAACCACCATGCTATGTTCAGTAACCTCCCTCTGTCTGTTCCTCCCCTTAGTCTTAATGGGGGAGAGGGAAGCAGTGACCTAGTGGTATTGTCACTGGACTGTTAATCCAGAGACCCAGATAACATTCTGGGGACCCAGGTTTGAATCCCGCCACAGCAGATGGTAGAATTTGAATTCAATAAATATCTGGAATTAAGAACTGAACGATGACTATGAATCCATTGTCGATTGTCGGGAAAAACCCATCTGGTTCACTGATGTCCTTTAGGGAAGGAAACTGTCATCCTTACCTGGTCTGGTATACATGTTAAGAGTCAATGTAGTTGACTCTTAACTGCCGTCTAGGCAATTGGGGATGGGCAATAAATGCTGCCTGGTCAGCGACACCCTCATCCCATGAATGAATAAAAAATAAAGACTGGCCTTATCCTCTGATTCCTCATTGGTCATTTCACTTGCTCACCTACTGCTCTGATACCCACCCCACTGCTACACTAGCTTATACCCTCCTAAGTGACATTAGTAAACCTCTCTGCTAAGATATTGGTGCCCCTCCAGTTTCGGTGCACACTGTCTTTCTCATACATGTCCCACCTGCCCTGGGCAATATCCCAATGATCCACATACCTGAAGCCATCCTTCCTACACCAACCATTGACCATGTATTCAACTGTACTATCTATTCCTAACCTCACTGGCAGATTGCATAGACAGGAATCCTGTGATTACAATCCTACAGGTCTTAATTTTCAAATTCCTACCTAACTCCCTTGGCAGGAATTTTTCTCTTTTATGCCTGTGTCATTAGTATCAAAATATATCACAATCTCTGGCCGCTCACCCTCCCCTTTAGAATATCCTGGGCCTGCTCAGAGACGTTCTTGACCCTGGCACCAGGGTGGTAACATGCCATCCTGGGGTCTTGCTTATGCTCACAGAAATGCCTACCTGTGCCCTTTACTGTAAAGTCGCCTTTTACTACTGCTCGCCTACATTTCGACCCTCCCAGCTGTACAACAATGCCAGCTGTGGTGCCACTGATCTGGTTACTGCTGTTGTTTTCCCCTGAGAGGCCATTCCCCAATATCCAAAACTGTATACCTGTATGAGAGGGGAATGGCCACAGGAGACTCCAGCACTGCCTGCCCATACTTACTTGTCTTCGTGGACACCCAACTCTTCTCTGCCTATGTAGTCCTTACTAGTGGTGTGACCAGATCACTTAACATGCCATTGGTGGTGTTCTCAGTCTCATGGATGCTCCATAGTGAGTCCATCTGCAGCTCTAGGCAAATCAGGAGCTGCAGCTGAACACCTTCCTGTATATATCACAATGGAGACTGGAAGTGCCCCTTGATTTCTCACATATTGCAGAAGGACCATTCCAAGGGGCCGGGTTTTCCTGCTGTTTCCGAACTTATTCACAAAATCGATCTTATCAACGACAGAAAACAATACAGCACCTGATGACACAACCTTGCCCACTTGTCACCAAGCTCAGTGCTCTCATTCCCATTCACTATTCCTAGCAGGCTACAACAACTAAAAATAAGTACTTTGTCTCTCCCCAGACACTATTTTCTCTGTCTGCAAACCTAGTTCCTAAGCAGAAAAGCCTGGATCACCTTTTGAGTAGTGACATCACCTCTGGAGCTCTTTCCCTCAATTCATCCCCAGGTTCGCTCTGACTGACCCCGTTCCTCAGATATTTATCCTGCTGACTGTGCCACTGTTCAATCCTCCACCCCTCCTTGGTTTACTTTGAATACAAGTTATTTTATCAAATGGCCTTTAGAATGATTCTTAGCCTTCAGCTGTACTTGAAGTACGATATGATTTAGGGAAGTATAGATTTATTAACATATTTTAATTAATGTCTGTGATGCTGTCAACATGAAACACGATTTGGTCAATGTTGGCATGCGATTCACCTGCATCTCAAGTCCAGAACGGCCACCATCAAGTTTAGTTTTGTAGCACAGCATCTCATATCGAAGCAGCAGCAATAGAATATGTGATGCTATGTCGGTCGGAGCGATGTTGTTGGAGTGCCTGTTACATGTCAGTGTTGACCGCAAACACAGAGATAATTAAAATACATCAATCAATCTTAACTTCCCTAAACCATGACCGTTTAAGAAACTGCTGTCTGTAAACATATAAAGCATCACCTCATGAACCCACCCATTAAATCATGGCAAGAACAATTAAGAAGCAACTTTTATAGTTACCATTTAAAGGGATATCCCTTTAAATGATAATTATATGGGTTGCTTCTGTCACTAAGATTCTGGTTCTAGGAATCATTCATTGGTTATTTCCACACACTTTTAACATCTAGAAATCTACTGATTGTTCTCATAATCATACTAAATAAATGAACCTTACACATATTGGCATAGAGAATTCTAAAGATTTACCATCCTCTGACAAAAGAATTCACCACTTCTCAATTCTAAATAGCTTAACTCTTATTTGAGATGGTGCCTTTGATTCAGCCACAAACATCTTTCCTGCATCTATCCAGTCAAGCCCTGAAAGTGTTTTTTGTACACTTCCTTTAGATTACCTCTAATTCTTCCAAGGCAGTGGTTCCTGATATGTGCAACTGTGGACAACTATGTATTGCACACTAATCCAAAAAACATGTGCATGTGACTCCTGACACAACGCATAATCACGTAGAATTTACACACAATCAGCAGCGATGATTTTTGGCATGGGTTCAGAATCAGGGAGAGGTGAGGGCCCAAGCACTCTCGCCGTCTTCCCTCCCTCCTCCTCTATTTCTCCCTCCTCCCCCTTCCATACCATCACCCTCTCCCTCCTCTCATCCGGGCTCCCTCCTTTCCTTGATCCAGGTGGCATCCTGGTAAAACTGGTGAATGCACATGCACTTGTGTCAGCAAATGTAGCCTTATTTGAAACTCTAAACCCCTGAGAGGGGAAATATCCATTTCACAGAAAAAAAACACAACCAAAGGGAAAAGAAATGACATAAAACTAAAAGAAAGAGCTTATAAAAATGCCAATAAAAGAACAGGTCCTACCAAACAGGAAAGTTACAAAGACCAGCAAAAGGCAACAGAAGCAGCTGGTAAGAGCTACTAAAAGGAATTATGAAAGGAAACTTGGAAGCAACATCAATATGAACAAGAAGAAATTTTATGGTTACATAAAATGAAAGCAAATAGTCAGGAGCAATGTTGGCCTGCTAAAGACTGAAAGTGAGGATATTGTTAATGACCACGTGGGAAATGGCAGACAGAGAACAACTACTTTGCCTCAACACTTACAATAGAAATGGAAGATAGATTGCTGGTAGTCCCAATGAAATTAATAGTGGACTGGGGACAGGGACTGAATTAAATTAAACAATAAGTCAGTAATGAAGAAATTAATTTAACTAAAGACTGACAATTCCCCAAGGCCTGATAGTTTCTGAGGTTGTTAAAGCAAATAGGAGAGCATATTGCAGATGCCCAAACTATAATCTGATTTTAGAGTTACCTAGATACGGAGGTTGTCCCTGTGGACAAAAGGGGAAAACCAGGGAACTACAGACCAGCTAGCCTATCATCAGTCGTGGGGAAATTGTTGGAATCTATAATCAAAGATGGGGCAACTGAACACCTCAAAATTTTTCACTTAGTCAGGGAGAGCCAGCATGTGTCCATAACGGGTAGATCATGTCTGACAAACCTCATTGCATTTTGAAGTGGTGACTAAGGTAGTGGAAAGGAAATGTCTATGGATGTTGTTTATCTGGACTTTGAGAAGGCATTTGATAGAGGTCCACATTTGAGACTGAATTCATGTAGAAACCCACAGGTCTGAGGGCAAATTATTGACATGCCTGGCAAAGTGATTAAGTAGCAGGCAACAGAAAGTAGGAATAACAGGTAGGTAGTCAAATTTGGCAGAATGTGACCAGTGGTGTCCCATTAGGATCTTTGTAAGGCCCTCAGTTATGGACCTTATTTATTAGTGACTTGGATAATGGCACAGAAAGTCAGGCATGGAGACACACACATATGCTGATAACTCAGAATTAGGTGGCACTAAAGACGTTGTAGTTAATAGCATAAAATTACAAAGGGATATTGATAGACTGGGTGAATGGACAAAACTGTGGTAGATGGAGGTCAGTGTAAACAAGTGTGAGGTTATCGCTTTTACACCAATAAAGTACAGCTCAGGGTACTTTCTCGATGATGTAAAATTAAGTACAATGGCTGTCCAAGGAATCTTGGAGTTTCAGGTGCACAAATCTTTAAAATGCTGTAAACAGGTGCAGAAAATACTCAAGTAAACAAATGGAATGCCAGCCTCTATATCTGAAGTGCAAGGATTGGGAAGTTCATAATTTTCTATATTATGTTCCATCCTGTCCACTCACTTAATCACTTAGCCTCCTTGCATCCTCCACAACTTACATTCCCAATTCATGTTGTGTTGTCAGTAAACTTGGAAAGTTGGTTCCCACACCCAAAACATGGATTTGATTTTGAATAGCTGGAGCCAAAGTATTGTTTCTCCCAGTACCTCAGTCGTCACAGCCTGCTAACCTGAAAATGACCCACTTATTCCTACTTACTATTTATTGTTTGTTTACCAATTCTCAGTCATTTTCAGCATATTGTCCCAATCTCGTGTGCTCTAATTTTTTTGCTAACCCATGTGGCACCTTATCAAAAACATTCTGAAAGTCAAATGCACCTCATCCACTGATATCTCCTTATCTATTCTGCTTGATACATTCTCAAAAAACTAACAGATTTGTCAAAATGATTCAATTTTCCTAAATTCATTGCTGTCTCTTCCCAACCCT
>JAHRHZ010000049.1:25970294-25992751 GCA_024137785.1 Ginglymostoma cirratum
TTTCCTGCTCCTCTGATGCTGCTTGGCCTGCTGTGTTCATCCAGCTCTACACCTTGTTATCTCAGATTCTCCAGCATCGGCAGTTCCGACTACCTCTGGTAAGTATGCCAGTTCGCTTCTCTGTAACTGAGACTGAAACAGTTTAAGCTTACTTATAAAAGTAAAAACACTGCACGACTTCAAATAACATCTTCATCTCTCCTTGCAATTGTACTTTTAATTTGCCCTGACAGCCACGGATCTACTGGAAAAGCCAAATTCTAAACTGACTGAAGGCCCATCAAGGCAGGGTTTATTTTGTCCTTTACTGTCATGAATATTTTCATGGGATTGAGCAACTTAAAATAGCAAAGACAGTACAGTGAAGCTTGAGGTCAGACGGGACATTTTCATCATTGAGTTCTTCAGTCAGATGTTTCACTTGCTTGCATTTCACTGCATGGTTTTCATTGTCAATCACAATTTCCAAAGTAATTGTCAAGACTCACTTCAGGCTTGCACATTCAAAATTTGCTTTTGGAGTTAATTGCCAATTGGACACAGGTAACTACAGTATCAACCTGTCAAACCCACTTCCCCAGAAAAGCAATGGAAAGAACTATGGCCTTTCTCACGCAATCCTGCTGTAACAACAATGGGAATGTGACAAAAGGGACAGAATTAATCGAGCCTGGCTAGATCAGGTCATGATTTGATTTTGGGGACTGGGCGAATCTTTCTAGTGTTTCCTTTAGCAATAAAACAGAAGTTTATGACACGAAACAAATGACAACAAGCCAAGCAATATAAATTAAAATAAAACATGCTTTGAAGATTTTAAAATATAAAGCAAAATAAAGTCCCATCTACTCCTCACTTCACAGCAAGTGAATTTCACAGAAATTACCATGGAAGACTCTGGAGGTCAAGTCATGGCACGTAGTTAAGACAGAGATAGATAGGTTCACGATTAGTAAGGGGACCAAGGGTGATGGGGATAAGACAGGAGAATGGGGTTAAGAAACATGTCTGCCATGATTGAATGGTGGAACAGACTCAGTGGGCAAACTCTTCTATGTCAAATTTTTAAGTTGACCAAACTCCAAACTACTTATCCATTGTTTTCTTCAGTGAACTTTGAAGTCTTTTTACATGAGTACTTATCAAACCGAAAGCTTAGTCTTTCTCAGCTTTTGGATAATCTGCAGGCTTCTAAGCAAATGGACCTGTTCTGGAAGTTTCACAATCCAATTGGTTTTTTTTTTCTGTGCCACAAGCAACTGTGCTTTCCTTGATGTATTCTATGCTCATTTCTAGGAGAGAAACTTTATTTGCTTTTAACATGAATCAGGTTTCCTCCAGATACTGGTACATGCCTGTATGCATTTGGCAGTCTCCTTTGACAGATTGGTGTTTTCATGGAAATCCAGGTCCAGCAGAATACTTAGGGTCTGCCAGGAATGGGTTCAGACCTGCTCCAATTATGGGGAGACAACAACCTCTGGTATTATCATTAGACTATTAATCCAGATAGCCACGTAATGTTCTGGGGACCTCGGTTCGAATCCTGCCATGGCAGATGGTGGAATTTAATTTCAATAAAAATCTGGAATGAAGAGTCTAATGATGACCATGAATCCATTGCCACTCAGGAAAAAAAACATCTGGTTCACTAACGTCCTTTACAGAAGGAAATTGCCATTCTTACCTGGTCTGGCCTACATGTGACTCCAGATCCACAGCAATGTGGTTGACTGTTAACTGCCCTCTGGGCAATTAGGGATGGACAATGAATGCTGGCATAGCCAATGATGCCCTCATCAGGGATTAAAATTTTTAAAAATCAATTCAGCCATTGTCAACCAGCATCAACAGCAAGGTGAGAGAGGATTGAGGGACCTTGGCATCATTCCAGGTGCCCACTCCTCTCTATAAGATGGGGTGGTGCCAGCAAGCACCCAGATAGAGGAGGAGCCACATACAGGCCAGCTGAAGGTTCTTCGCAGTACACACCATAAATGCCAGGCCCCCTTACACCCATCCTACCTGCAATCCTCAACCCTGTAGAAGTTACAGTCAAGAAGGTTGATCCCGCCTCTGGACAGGACACACTTAGTAAATGTGCACCCTTTAGTCCCTGTGCCATCTGCTCAAATCTTCCAGCCAAACTTTGTCCTTTACAGAGTCGGCCTCCTTCACTCTGGAACTGCACCTGGAAGTAATGGGTGCGCATGGAAAAGAATTGTAGTAGCACAGAGAACACATCATTGTGAATATACTTCTAGCATCTCTAAATATATAGGCAATTTTAATCTGTGCCTCAATCAACAGTCATTTTAACTTAGAACCTGGTTAAGTGATTCCATGTCAGATCGAAGCAGCCTCTCCATATCAAGGATAATATAGATATATTCATGAAGAACTGCTCACGTCTGAGAAATGTTCATGGATGCAGCTAACATTTAGCACTTTAATGAGTACTTCACTGAAGCCAAAGTTAATGTGAATACCTTTTAATATGGCTTTGCATGGTCCTCATTTACGTCCAGCTTGTGTATGTGTCTAGTGTAATCATTCACATGTGTGCAGTTCTCTGGGAGCAGGGTTTCATTTTAACAAAGTGTTGAATAAAGAGAGCAATACTCATTCAAAGACGGGTGATGACCAGTTACCATCTAAATACAGTATCATCATTCAAACATTTCCACCCTGCCTCGCAGGCAATACAAGAGAGACTTATTTCACTCACTGTGAATGTGCTGGCACCTGTTCTCCTTCCTTAAAACACAGTTGAGGTTTGGTCCTAAATGGTGTCCAGGTTACACTCCTTCAAATAAGTAGCTGGCTTCATCTGATAGTCAAGACGCCCCCTTTAATCCCACCTTTATGTTCTGTTTTGTGTTGCTGTCACTAATAACACCAACAGCTTTCAGGCATTTCCCACATTTCCATCCAACTATCCATTTATTTGATAGATAATATCACGAATTTTCCCACTCAGCCCTCAGCATGATCACATTGCCCATGCCCATTATAACAATGCACTGCCCTCCCAGTGAAGGAAGTGGTAGTCACTTGTGAAATTACCTCCACCCATAATCCCCAATGCCCTCCCATTCCTCCCCTCGCTGCTCCATCTCTATCAGATTCCACCCTTAAATTTGGAGTTGTGCTACCTCACTGCCACTATCACCTCAGCATTACTGCACAATGTAGCTCATCCCCTGAGCTGAGTTGTCCATTTTTCACTAGAGTCTGTATGCTGCCCCTTGTTAAGCCCTATTGACCTCTTCACTCCAATACAGACTGTTTCCCTTTGACATTTGTTAAAATGCACGCAAAGTGGTTGCCATGTAATCTGTGGCACTAATTGAGATGTACATTGATGTAACCCAGAGCTGTACAGTAACTTGTCCATCCCCTTGACTGCTCACTGCTGGCAACCATGGCGAGCTGTGCACATTTCTGTCATTGCTAAAGGTGAGGCAAACAGGAGATGCTGTGAGTGTCCATGTGAGCACAAAATGAAAGCCATCCAACAGCCATAGAATGCATTCTGTGCAGACGCATTAAATGGATGTATTCCCTTGCACACAGAGCATGCGGGAAACTGGATTGCAATGTAAGATGTCTCTGAGCTCCAAAGTGCAATAATCAAGTATATTATAGGTTAGTCTGAGATTAATCATGTTGACAGGGTAAGGCTGGTGTATTGTCGGTGAAGTCAGAATGGAGGCTGATGCTTCCCTTGGAGCGTGCAATGAGATTTGATAAATGGATCTTAAGATGGACGCCTAGGGAAGCAAGTGGCGAATTGCAACTGCCAGGTAAACTGGCTGTTATTCAAGTCAGGATTTGGCACCATCAGTATATAAGTGAGGTGAGAATAGTTAATAATGAGATGCAAATGCTTGGAAGTAAAGTTTTCGCTGCTCATTAGCTAAATTCAAAACTTGCAGTTGAAACCTTAAGGCGACACAGAAAGCCACAGGAAGGAGTTGAAGTCAAAACATTGAATGTTTTCAGGAAACATTTGGATATAGCTCTTCGGGTTGAAGGAATCAAAGAGAATGGGGAGCAAGTGGGATCAGCCTATTGAGTTGGATGATCAGATGTGATCATAGTGAATGGCAGAGCAGACTCAAAGAGCGAAATGGTCCACCAAGGCTCCGATTATCTAAATCTCTTTGGGACTATTGAAACCTGAATTCTTAACTTTCAAAATCGGATTTTTCATTTGTACCATATTTTCCAAAATTTCTTGCCATTATCCATCATTATCTCAATGGAAAGGAAAGCTTTAGCAAATGTAATAGTCTATCTACCAGCTACACAAGCAGATGTAAGAATTACATTCATGAAGGTCTAGAATTTTGAGTATGATTTGTGATATTTTCTAACTTGCTACCACTTAAATGATACCATGAATAATAAAGTATATTTAGAAAAGAAAACAAGCTATAATGGATTTTTATGGTCATGGGTTTACAAAGAGCTGTTGATTGTTAATCTTATTTTACAAAGAAGTTAATGTTTGGACCAATTATATTGATATAAAGATATGATATATGTTTGAAGAAATTAGAATGTTTTATTATTTTATTGCTTGTTATGTACAAGAAACTAATTGTTATGTCAATATATATCCAAGGTGCCACATTTATTGTCAAACCGTAAGCATGAGCCAACAGCAATGTATCAGTCCTCCAGCCAGATAGCGAGATGCAAGAAACACACTCGAAAATGCTTCAGCATTCTGACCATAAAGTGTGATCGTATTTAACTTCTGTGAACCAGAAGACATAACAGATTGGTTCTGATTGGTCATTGATAACAGGTACATGAGCAGTGATTCTCATTCCCATTCAGCTTTTCCAATTGTACCCGCTATCAGAGCGATTTCTTTGGCGTCGGGAAAACTGATGATGACTTTCAACTGAGGAGCTGCTGAATCTAGGAGGTGGGTGACTTTCAGGGTCACCAACTCTGGGTGAAGAACATAAGGGACTCTTTCCTATAGGGTGTTGCTGGTGAGATCTTGTGAGTTGGGTGAGGAGGAGGGTGCAGTGTTGCATGAGACACATCCATTATCCAATAATGCTGACTCCATAAGTCACCACTCCCTAGACAATTGCTGAAAAATACCTAATGCAAAACACGGTATTTCCAGGGCTGACACGTATGCAGTCACAAATACTGTGGAGACTGACAAATCTGGGACAAAATACATCTCGAGTAGGTCTGACCCAGGATGCAGGATAATCAGCCAAATATCAGGATGGTCCAGGAACATCTGTGACAGTAAGTCACTCTGATGTCTTTGCATCTATATCTAAGTGGCCATCCCTGGAACCTTTACAAAATACAAAATTGGCTTGACAGTAGAAGACAGAGGATGGTGGGAGAGGGTTGTTTTTCAGACTGGAGGCCTGTGACCAACCATGTGCCACAGGGATAGGTGCTGGGTCCACTGTTTATACAAATGATTTAAATGAGAATTTAGGAGGTAGGGTTAGTAAGTTAGCAGATGACACCAAGATTGGTGGTATGATGGACAGTGAAGAAGGTTATCTGGGAATGGGGCGAGATCTTGATCAACTGGGCCAGTGGCCTGAGGAATGATGGATGGAGTTTAATGTAGATCATTGCAAGGTGTTGCATCTTAGTGAGGCAAACCAAGGCAGGACTTACACAGTCAATGGTAGGGCCCTGGGGAGTGTTATAGAACAAAGAGATCTAGGGGTACAGGTTCATAGCTCCTTGAAAATGGATTCACAGGTAGTCAGAGCGGTGAAGGAGGAGTTGGGACATCTTGTTGCAGCTATACAAGACATTGGTGAGGCCATATTTGGAGTACTGTGTGCAGTCTGGTCACCCTTCTTTAGAGAAGATATTTTTAAAAGAGAAAGAGTGCAGAAAAGATTTACCAGAATGCCTCCTGGACTGGAAGGTTTGAGTGATAAGGAGAGGTTGAATAGGCTGGGACTTTTTACCCTTGAAATAGGAGGCTGAGGGGTGACCTTATAGAGGTATATAAAATCATTAGAAGCATAGATAACGTAGATAGCTGACAGCTTTCCCCATAGTAAGGGAGTCTAAAACTAGACGGCAAAGAGTTAATGTGAGATGGGAGAGATACAAAAGAGCCTAGAGGGACAATTTTTTTCACACAGAGGGTGATGAGTGCCTGGAATGGGCTGCCAGAGGTAGTGCTGGAAGCAAGTACAGTTTTGTCATTTAAGAAAGGACTTAAGAAAGGAAGCACAGTGGCTCATTGGTTAGTCCGGCTACCTCACAGCACCAGGGACCTGATTCCAGCCTCAGGTTACTGTTTAGTTTGCACATTCGCCCCGTGTCTGCGTGGGTATCCTCCGGGTGTTTCAGTTTCCTCCTACAATCCAAAGATCTGCAGGTTGGGTAGATTGGCCATGCTAAATTGCCCTTCGTGTCCAAGGGCGTGCAGGCTAGGTGGGTTAGTGATGGAAAATGCAAGGATAGGGTAGGGGAATGAGTCTGGGTAAGATGGTCTTCGGAGGGTCAGTCTGGACTCAATGGGCCAAATGGCCTGCTTCCACACTGTAGAGATTCTATGATCACCACCATTCCACTACCCCACTCCACCATCCCCCGTTTATCTGCAGGTCCCCCTACCCCCACAGCCAGTCCTGAAGAAGGATAATAACCGAAACATTGACGTCTCCCTTCCGCCAGATGCTGCCTGGCTTACTGTGTTCTTCCAGCCTCTTGTTTGTCTACTTTGGATTCCAGCATCTGCAGTTTTTTTGTCTCTATGAAGCATTTAGACAGGTACGTGGATGGGATAGTTATGGAACCATATGGAGCAAACACAGGCAAATGGGACTAATTGAAATGTGAAAACTGGGTGCAATGGGCAAGTTAGACCACAGCGTCTGTTTCCATGCTGTAAACCTGTATGACTCTATGGGTATTTTGCAACCCCAACAAAGCCTATGCCTCATACCTCCCCTCCTCTAAGGTCTTCTTTCCCATACCAGCAAAGGCTCTGGCTTCCCACAAAAGCCTTGACATGTCATACATGTTTCCAATTCCCCACTCTCACCCAGACTTCTGATGCCCTTCCCTACACATATCTACAACACCCCTCAACACTCCCCACCCCTCATACGCTGAGATATTCCTCCACCTCTGGACCATCCAAACTCTAATTCAATCCCTTCCACCACCAGCGGTTGATATTAGCCTAGCTTTCAATCAGCCCCAACCCTCCCACCAAAGTTCCAATCCTCACCAAGCCTCCAAGTCAACCCAGCCCAAGATCAAGTGCATTTTTGTCGCCATGAAGACAATTTTTTTGGAATTGTTACGCATCAAATTATAAATGGAATTCTCTAGGATTGCACCTTCTAAAACATGCTGACCAAGAGCTTCTACTCTGAATGAAATTGAAAGTTCACATGCTGGCCAAGATTGAGTTATTTTTGGAAGACTTTCTCTCACTACTAAATTTCTACACAACTGGCTTGTGTATCACTTTGCACACAATCCACCAGGAAGGAGTTTATTCGGGCAGCATTTGAAGATGTAATGTCACATTAAAAAGTATTTCTTGACATAGTTAAGAATGACAAATTGAGAAAATTTTAAAATATGATTGTAAATAGTTTTATCTCTAGAAAGCAGATTCAAATAAACACATGGCAGTATAGAAATTGAGTATTTTTAAAATAAAGGCGCATTTTGTCAAAGTTTTTCATGTTGCCCTCATCATGACACTTTTTCAAGAATACTAATACAAGGAGAAAACTAAGATTTGTATTACATGAAAGACTACTACTTCAGAGATAGTAGGAACTGCAGATGCTGGAGAATCTGAGATAACAAGATGCAGAGCTGGATGAACACAGCAGGCCAAGCAGCATCAGAGGAGCAGGAAAGCTGACATTTCGGGTCTAGACCCTTCTTCAGACACCTTTTTTCTGAAAACTACCTGCTTGGCAGTTGGAGTCTGATTGATAAATTCATTCCTGTAGAGATTATATCAGTTAATGATGGTTGACAGTTTATTGCCAGGCTTTGTTTAGAATTTAGTCCAGGCAGGTTGGCTCTGATTGGTCAAAACATTGTTCTGAGAAATGAAACAGTAAGTGGCTGTCACCCATTTTGTTGACTAGAAATAGACTAAGTGCTTGCGTATATTATTTCAATCTGTAAATAACAGAGCCCTGGGTATTATTACACATAGTTTCTGTAGTAATTAAAATAGATTATGATTTCCCTGGTTGGGGCTATCAATCTGGTACAATCAGGGAGCCCTGACTGACAAATAAAAAGGAGACTGTCAGAGATCCTCACACTCTGGTAGCTGACGTTGAACAAAGCAGTACTAAAATCAAGGACAGTTCATGCGTAAATAAAGGGTGACTTGGCGACACGATACCAGCCTCTGTGGAGTTAGTTCAGTTTCCAGTACAAATAAGTGCAACACACTGCAAGCCCAAGTGACAATCCTAAATTACACTGAATCATCCTGATTAGTGTATGATGAGAAGCGTTAACAATAGTACCTTTTTTCAAAAGCACATTTAATCAAAATGTCTTATCAACCACTTGTGAAAAACTTGATTTTAAATAAATAAAAATGACTTTGAAAACTATACTGAATAATTTCGAGTTGTATTGGCATAATTTTCTTTGCAATTTTAAAACGACAGTAAATACTTTGAAAAGATGTGCTCCAATGTTTCTGTATCTAAATAAAGCTTAATTTTGAGAGACTTCTTGAAGGTCCACAAATAGTTTGATGAACCTACATCTCATGGTTAATTCACTCCACAGGCATGAGTAGATTTTTATGTGATCAGTTTCGAGCGCGATGCTTTTAAACAAGAGGGTTGGTTACGGTTACAAAATAATTGCACTGAGGCTGGTGTCCCATCAAAAAGTCACCCTTTATTTTCAAGTACATAGTACACTGGCTGTGATCAGCCAGCTCAGAGTCAGTCCCTGAACTGAGGAGATTCTGAATCTCCTGTTTAGATTTGTCAGCCAGGGCTCCCTGATTGGTCCAGGTTAACAACTTCAATCAAGTTGCTCACAGTCAATAAGATCCACCTGGTTCTAATCACTCCAGGTCACCAGTTAGGAGGTTATAGATGATCAAGAAGAGTACGGGTCAATTATCAGAAGACATGTTGGAAAAGATGGTGGGATTGGTTTAGGACAGAGTCAGAGATCGCAGTCAGTGACAGGGGTGAGTGATCATGAATAGGAACTCAATGATTGTGAGGAAAAGTCAGTCTGAATGGCCTAGGAAGTATCAGCTGTTGGTAATAGAAAGGTCAGGACATGCTTATGGGTTATCTCACTGTGCATGGAGGAAACACTCCCTACTCCTCCTTCCAAGTTGTGTTGTAAAGATAATTACCTTATTCAGCCTTCCTTACTTGCTTACTACTTTGGAATTTCTCAGTACCAGGAAGCCTTTCTGACATAGCTTAAAACTAGAATTGTATTAAAATAGAAGCCCACAGGCTGGTTAAAATATTTCAATGACTGGCCCTTCTCCAGTGCATGGATTTGTCAGTGGTCATTCCCCACTTCTACCAAAACCAGAAATGTGCACGTTCACAGGAAGTTGAGTTCCTGTTTCAGAGATTTACTACTTTGAAAACTCAGCTGACTTAAAACCCATTGATATCCAGGGTAAAATACCTTCTTTATGTCTATGTCACCAAATAAGCAAGTGGGCCAGAATTGAGCTCAAGTTGTTAATTTTGAGTCCAGGAAACATCTTACTTCTAGTTTTAAAAAATGTTTGCGAGGTCCATCAATCATATGTCGGTCAGGTACAATAAGTTGATGAAGGTGATGTTGTTGATGTGCTGTACATGGACAATCAAAAGGTGCTCTATACGCTGCTATGCTACAGATTTGTGAGAAAAGTTAAGGCTGATGGAATAAAAGGGCTAGTAATAACATACACACAAAAATGGCTAAGAGATAGGAAATAGAGTATTGGCGAGTGGATATTTTTCAAGCTAGACGAAAGGTTATGATGGAGTTCCCTAGGGGTCACTATTGGCACCCTTGCTTTTCCTGAAATATAATGATCTAGATCTCGGTGCGCAAAGTTGGTGAATGATACAATACTTGGAAGTATTGTAAACTGTCAAGAGTACAGTGTAGAGTTCAGAAGGTATGTAGACATGTTGGCGGAGAAGGTAGAAAGGTAACTGATGAAGTTCAATGTGGAAAAGTGTAAGGTTTTGCATTTTAGCAGGAAAAACAGGGACAGACAATATCGAACTGGAGATACAACACTTAAGGTTGTGCAAGAATATTGGGATCTGAGTTTATAGATGACAGGAGGTAGCAGGATAGATGTACAGAGTAGTTAATAAAACATGTAATGTCCTGGAATTTATTAATAAGGGAATAAAGTACAAGAGAAGGGAGGTTTTGCTGGAATATCCACAAGAACTCATTATTACCTGAGCTGGATATAGAACCCTGTTTAGCACCACACATGGAATGATATGAAAGCGTTAGGAAAATGCAGATGAGATTTACAAAAACAGTTCCAAGATTAAAACTTCAGTTATGAAGGCTGATTGGATGTTTGCAACTATTCTCATTTGACAGAAAAGTGCTAGGAGCATATTAGATAGGAGCTTTGAAAATCGTGAGATACCTAGCTAGAGTAAATAAGGAGAAATTGTTCCTGCTCATAAA
This sequence comes from Ginglymostoma cirratum, assembly GCA_024137785.1. NCBI lineage: Eukaryota > Metazoa > Chordata > Chondrichthyes > Orectolobiformes > Ginglymostomatidae > Ginglymostoma > Ginglymostoma cirratum. Next base: position 25,980,987 of record JAHRHZ010000049.1, read on the forward strand.
CAAATCAAGAACAAGAGGGCAAAATTTAAAGTGATTTGCATTTGTGAAGTGAGAGAACATTTTTTTTCACGCAACAGGTGTTTCAGGTCTGAAATGGACTACGTGGAAAAGTGCTTGAGCCACATTCAGTTGAAATATTCAAGGTGATTATTTGAACGGAAACAATGTGAAAGGAAGTGGGGTAAAGGCAAGGAAATGGCATAAGTCATAATATTCATTGGGAGAACTAGCGCAGACACAATGGGCTGAGTTGCCTCTTTCTGTGCCGTAACAACTCTGTGATTTGAGCATTCTGGGAAATTATACACAAAGGAGTAGCCACTGCCTTGTTGTTTTCTACATTCGCATATTCTGACATAATCCTTTGCCAAAACATACGAAATACAAGGGTAATATCCCAAATCGTCTGTTGCAGATGCACTAAAGTGTCATTCATTGGCAAAATTGAAAATCGCAGAGGCTGCTTACAGCAAAAAGCACTTCTTTAAAGATTTTGATAAACAACTTCTACCGCAGCAAAGTGCACTTTTCAGCTTGGTTGCCATAATAAAACATGTCTTCTATGATCATTTTTCATTTTTAGTAATGTACTGTTCACTTGCAATGTGCCTTTTTTCAACACTAAAATTCCAGCATTTTAACCTGCTCTCTTGGGCTTTTAAGCATCTTGTTTCACAAGTTCCAGTAAAATCTATTTGAGTTGCTTTATTTACCATCTGATCCTCAAAGGAAAAATGAAGAATCAAATCCTGAAGGTTAGGAGATTATTTAAACACACCACTGACAATTAATCAAATATTAACACGGAACTGATCTTTGCAAAATTTGTGATGTTTCAAGATCTGAATCCTCTTCAAATTCCAGCCTCTTTCTCATTCCTGATTTCCTTCTACCCCATTATTTGCTGTGCTTTCAGATACCTAAGTTAATGGGAGGTGATAACCTAGTGGTATTATCACTCAAATATTAATCTAGAAACTCAGCTATTGTTCTGGAGTCCTAAGTTTGAATCTTGCCATGGCAGATGGTAGAATTTGATTTCAATATTTTTTAAAAATTCTGGAATTAAGAACCTACTGATGACCATGAAACCATTGTCAGAAAAATCGACAATCACTAATGTCCCTCAGGGAAGGAAATCTGCCATCCTCACCTGGCCAACATGTGACTCTAGACCCACAGGAGTGTGGTTAACTCAACTGCTAGTTGCTAGACTGGGGTTGTAGCAGGTGGTGAGGGAATCAACAAGACAGAAGAACGTCATCCTTACCAATCTGCTGGATGCAGATGCAGCTGCCCATGGCTGTGATGACATTTCAAAGTCTCCCTGAAGACTTGTGTCAAGAAATGCACCAAGGATATCAATGCATGGGAGACCCTCATTCAGAAGAGACTGACATGGACGAAACTCCTGTGTGAAGGGATACAATTCTTTCAGAACATCTCGCAGTGAAAGAAAGTCAGAAAAGAAAGAGGATAAAGGAATGCCACCAATCTCAAGCCCAAGGACCAATTCCACCTGCCGAAAATATTTGCCAAATGTGCGGTCGTAGATGTGGCTCCAGGGGCTGATCAGCCTTGCAAAGATCCACAGAACCCATGACCAGTGACACAGAATTTCCCAAGTAGACAATCATACCCATGAGCAATGGTTCTAAAATCATGAGGGGGATAGTTAGGGTTAATAGTAGGTATCTTTTTCCGAGGATGAGGGATTTCAAGATGAGGGAGCATATCTTTAAGGTGATTGGAAAGAGATTTAAAAAAGACATGAGGGGCAAATTTTTCACATGTGGAATGAACTTCCTGAGGAAGTCATGGATGTGGGTACAATTACAATGTTTGAAAGGCATTTGGACAAGTACATGAATAGGAAAGCTTTGGAGGGAGCAGGTGGGACTAGTTTAGCTTGGGATTACGTACAGCATGGATTGGTTGGACCAAAGGGTCTGTTTCCATGCTGTATGACTCTATGACTCACCCTGCATTGATACCTTCGTTTATTAACGGCAATGTTCCTTTTCCGTTTCCTTTTTGCCTATTCCTCTGGAATGTCAAATGTCAAATATATTTGAATATTGCGTTCCCAGTCTCTGTCACCCTGCAACCATGTTTCTGTAATAGTTATCAAATCATATTAGTTATCAACTGATAACAAACGGTACATGCATTCAGAAAACAAAGCCTAAGGCCTTGATAACAAGGTGTGGGGCTGGATGAACACAGCAGGCCAAGCAGCATCAGGGGAGCAGCAAAGCTTGACGTTTCGGGCCTAGACCCTTCATCAGAAATGGGGGAGAGGAAGAGGGTTCTGAAATAAATAGGGAGAGAGGGGGAGGTGAATAGAAGATGGATAGAGGAGAGGATAGGTGGAGAGGAGGCAGACAAGTCGAAGAGGCGGGGATGGAGCCAGTAAAGGTGAGTGTAGGTGGGGGGGTAGGGAGGAGATAGGTCAGTCCAGGGAGGACGGACAGGTCAAGGGGGCGGGATGAGGTTATTAGATAGGAAATGGGGGTGGGGCTTGAGGTGGGAGGAGGGGATAGGTGGGAGGAAGGACAGGTTAGGGAGGCGGGGACGAGCTGGGCTGGTTTTGGGATGCGGTTGGGGGAGGGGAGATTTTGAAGCTTGTGAAATCCACATTGATACCATTGGGCTGCAGGGTTCCCAGGCTGAATATGAGTTGCTGTTCCTGCAGCCTTCGGGTGGCATCATTGTGGCATTGCAGGAGGCCCAGGATGGACATGTCGTCTGAGGAATGGGAGGTGGAGTTGAAATGGTTCGCGACTGGGAAGTGCAGTTGACTTTTTTTTGCCATTATTACATTTTCAGATTCTAATTTCGACTGCACCCTCCTGCTTATATTTTCTGCCCCTTCCTGTCATACTTTGAATATCGTTGCCTCTTCATCACCTTGCACCTCTGCTCCTTTGTTTCCCTTTGATTTTTTAAAAAACTTCTCTTCATCTGAACCCTCCAAATGTTAGTTCATTTAAAGCCCTACCTACTACTGCAATTATGCAATTCACCAGGAGACTGCTCCCAGTACTGTCCTAATGAAGCCAATCAGAACAGAATATCTCTTCACTTTCCTTAGTACTGGTGTCAGTGCCCTATGAATCAGAACCGAATTGTCCCATACTAATTTTTGAGCCAAACATTTACCTGTCTAATTTACATGATGCCAATTAGCACGAGTCAGACAGCAATCCTGACATTATTACCTTTGTGATTCTGCTTCTTTAATTTTGCCTTGGGCTGCTTGTAATCCTTCATCAGAACCTATTTCCTGGTCCTACATATGTCATAAGTAGACTGTGTTAGCTGGATGCTTCCCTTCCCACTTCAAGTTCCTCTCCAACCCAGAGGAGATATCCTGAACGTTGACAGCATCCAGGACTCTGTCTTTGCTGCAGAGAACAATATTTGCACCCTAGCTATGTTATCCTCTGTTATGACTACATTTCTCTTTTCCCCCCATACTTGAGTGGCTCTCTGTATCATCATGCTGTGATTAATTCATGCATCTTCCCTGTAGTCTATGTCTTCATCCACATTAGGATCAAGAACCTCATGTCTTTTCGAAAATGATACCGGCTGAGGCCCCTCCAAAGCAAGTCTGACTCACTAGCAATCTTACCCTCCTGTCCCTGACTCCAGACCAAAGTCGATGTAACTGAATAATGAAACAGTATTGATATGAATTTATAACTCCTGAATAGTACTCGTGGATCCGTTGGAAACCGCAATGTAATAAAAATGCAACATAATGGGAACCTCTATGAAAACTGCCAAGTTCATTCACAGAAAATGACTCTCCAGATATTATGTATATTATAAAATATTCAGCACATGGCGGCCGTTTATTGCCCCATAAACTTGGCAGTCCAATATTAATTCTGCTAATGTTAATTAACCTCATTTGGGTTTTGGTCAAAAACAGTTTATAAAAGTTACTTCACTTTAAATTTAAAGTTTGTCCTTAACAGTTCTGAGTTTTGCTTAAAATTGTGGCACATCAATCTTTGATGCTTTCCATCACATAACTAAATCATTTATGCACTGAAGTCCACAGTGGATTGATTCACCTCCAAATTGTGGCAAATATATGCTGCATTAAACCCAGATGAAATGCACAAACATCTGGCTGCCTCCAGAAATAGAACCTCGGCCTTGCTCTCTGTTTTTGATGGAAAGATTCCTTATGTTGATTTTGACTGAGGTGCGCATTTACCTCCGCTCATCATACAGCAACTTCCATCCAAACTGGCCAGGGAATTTGACTGCTCTGACTTCTCTAGTTAAACAAATATTAAGTCAATTTTTGAAGCATTTTTCTTCTTAAGCTTTCTTTCATTTCTCACTTCTAGCTCCTCCAAAGCTCATGGGCTGAAAGCAATCTGTATGTGTTCCTAAAATCCCTAAGGTGTAGAAGCAGGCCATTCAGCCTATCAAGTCCACATCAACCCTCAGTAGATTATCCCACCTAGACAACCCTGCATTTCCCATGGCTAATCCACCTAGCCTGCATATCCCTGGATACTGGGCAATTTAGCATGGCCAATCCAGCTAACCTGCATATCTTTGGGCTGTGGGAAGAATCCAGCGACCTGAGGCTGGAATCAAACCCAGGTCCCTGGTGCTGTGAGGCAGCAATGATAACCACTGAGCCACCGTGCCACCCGTGTAGTGTTCTTGGTTGTGGGGGTCCCAATTCTTGACCTGGCTGTGCCTGATCCTGTCGAAGCAGGCAGCAGGCAAACTTCATGCTGCATCTTCTTTTATATGCTATCCTTGTGCAACTCAGAACACGCAATATCTCTTTGTTGGCTGCATTTACATCAATGGGTCAATTAGCCTTCAATTTCTAAAGATGGTCTGTTCCTCTTAAAGGGAATCTACACTGAATCACAGGATGCTTCTCCTGAATAAGATTGTTGCAGTTTTACAGGTAAGAAATACAGCAACAGGGCTTCCAGGTTTATAAATGTGGCTCTGGAGGCATTAGAGAATGAGAATGCAGAAAGAGAAGGTCAAGGATGCTGTCAAGGCAGAACTTCTTATAAGAATGTCAGTAGATAACACAAGATGTAAATGCCTAGTGTCTAGTCCAAGGAATTAACAGCATTGCTGGTACAAGTTTAATGAGTTTCTGAAGGTCGTCAATGTATTGATATTAAGACTGGGCTCTGAGTTTCTTTGACAGAAGAGATTTGGAAACCCTGCTAGCACAAACTAATGAGCAACTATTGACTATTTATACTATTTCCAAAGATAGACTTTTATAGACTTCCATTAGAACTTTCTTCTTTCCAGTTGCAGTTAAATGTGATTTGACATCATCTGACATCGCTAATGATGCACCCTAACTATTCACATAACTCATAAGCTGCAGTTAGGAGCGGTGCATTCTCATTTGTTATTTCTATCAGCAGACTACAAATCTTTCATGCTGCGAAACACACAGCATCCTGTCACATACCTAGCAATAGCTCCTAACATTCAGTCCTCAGGCCTAATATTCATACACTCCACACATTCTTGAAGACTTTCTAAAGCTGACAGCTTCAAATCTACCTTTTACATCTTTGCAAAACGGGAGTGGGCTTTTCAGCTTTGGAATCTACCTTCTATGTGAGCTGTAGACCAAAGCCCTTCCAGCCCTTCCTGCTCGTGTAATACTTTATCCATTTGCCTTGAGCCATCTAGCTAATTATTGTTTGTTGCTGACATGAGTTTGGAATTTTCAAGAGCTGTTCCCACTCCACAATCAGTAATTGCCTTAACTTGTGGTAGAAATCTGGTTATGTTTCCCACAGTTTCCATAACATAGTGTGCAGGCATAGAGTAGGGGTCTAGACACTGGCAGGGTTGGTTGGCCTGGAGTGGGACCCCAGCAGAAGGTGGCAAGGATGCAGCTGGGAGAGGGCCAAGCACGGGACCTAGCATCAGCTGCTTCATTGTTGCAAGTGACATTGGCGAGATAGCCCGGGGTGAAAGACAGTGCCTGAGGAGCAGCGCCTTCAACTTTGCTTGGGTCCAGTGCTGGTGTTGGCAATGCCATGGTGGAAGGGTTATGGACTCTCTTTAAGCTATTTCTTTTTTAAAAATTATTCTTAAAATGTCCAAAATGGTTCTGAATAATGGCGACAGTGGAAGCTTTTCACTTTACTGTATTTTTCATTGTAAAATACATGTGACAATAAAAATCATTCATCAAACATCATTCAGATTGGTGTCTATGTTTCTCTGTCCTAAATCTCTTCCATTTAATTTAATATGATGTCTAGGTCTCCTTATTCTAGATTTCTCTAATCAGGAGAAAGCATCTCTATCTACTCAGTTGCTGTCCTTCTTTACTTTAAACACCTCTGTCACCTCGAACCTCTGTTTTGAAGAATATATCCCCAAACTTTCAAGTCCTTCTTCATAGTTCAAATTCTTAAAACACTGCTCAGTAGTTATTTGAATGTTAAAAATTGCCTCCAAGTATGAAAGCATATGAGCAGCCACGCATGAAATTACTTCCTTCTTCGAAATCCGTTGCATTGCAGTTGTTAAATGCCATAATTAGCCCCAAAGGTATCAATATTCCAAACTTTGTTCATCCAGGATCTGCCTTTCCAATTGGGTCACTAAATCTGAATAAAAATTGTTCTCAATCATCAAGAAAGTTACTGCAAAAATTGATCTGATTTTTCAACTGCACAATGGGAAATAAAAAGGCCAAAACAGTGACCACAGTGAGTGGGTAAATGTGACAGAGGGGACTGCAACACTCACCAATTGCAACATATGTGCTAATCTCAAGGTTCCTTGTCCCTCTCTTACCATGCCTTTGATCATGGGGACAAATAACTCAGGTGATAGAGTGCAGGTCTGTGCACATATCCAGTATACCCTAACTCTTCATGGCAGCTAACAACCTATCCATGGAGGCAGCCAGACAATCCATACTTAAGGCATAGCTGCATTCCTGCAGCCTTTGTGTGAGAGGGCCATTGCCTCCCACTTCCCTGTTTATCACTCCTCTTCCGCCCTCTGCATGTGCATAAAACTCCAGATTGCTGACTCCACAGGGTCCTCTTCTACCTGGAGCTGAGCAGGTGTGGGCAGTCCCAGGCAGCTGTCTGAGTGTCAGTGCCCTGTGGTGTTTGTTCTTCTGCCAGCTGTGGAGCTGTTGCAATGAAGTGCTTACCAGCTTGTTCTCCAAAACTCTCTCAACCTGAGTTTCCCACCATACTAGAGCTGGTGGCATAGCAAGAGACACACTTTCTGATGCATCCTTAGAGGCCTTGGATTCCTCTTCCTCAGAGGTTGAGCAGATTCCTTCTGGTGGGGATCAGCTCTCTTCGCCCCTGGGGATATGAACATCCTGTTGGCACCTCCAAGACACAATGGAAAGAGAATATCACGACCAATTGATAGAAGTGGCTTACAATGAATGCCACTGATAGTAAAGTTAATGTGTGAAATCCAATGAAAAGAAGAGAGCTACATGCTCAATTAATCGGATATGGATGTCTTGTCATCTCTGTGGGCGTGGTCCCAACATTCTCCTGCAAGGTTCAATATTTTCTCCTCATAAGAGGTGACGAGCGTGAAGTTGGGCATCCCACAACTCTTCCTGGCTCTTTGTACCCTCTTGTGGACAATTTTCTCCTGTAATGGGAGAAAGGAGGAGTATTAAGTGAAGTGAAAATGACTGGCACAATTTTTAGTGCAGCTGCAGGTGGGCAGAGGTAGTAGTGTCCCAGGTGAGTGACAAGGCTGCATAGAAGCCATGCAGGCTTACTGATGTGGGGCATGGGGGTGGGGGGGGGGGGGGGGGGGGGTGGAGGGAGTTGCGGATGTGGGTCATGGAGTGACAACAGTGAGTGAGGGAAGATGTTGCATGTGCTAGTGAGAGCAGCAGAGCTTGGGCTTTGGTCTGAGTTGGGGGCGGTAGTATAGATAGTTGCTCGTAGAATGGGACTAGAATTGCGCGAAAGTGATGCCATAGAGGTGGGGTATGTAGTTAATGAGGTGAGTTTGGAACACATGGCAAGAAGATGTACTAAGCCTCGTGGAGAGTGGCCCTCCATGGAAGGAGATGAAACTAACTCTTAGCCAAAACAGTATAAGACTCAGCTCATTTTGTCCACACCGGCTTTCTGCAAAAGCCCCACTCTCTGTCTTTTCCATCATAAAAATTGTGTATTTTTGGTGGTCTCACTCTGTGAATCCTGAGAATTGCAGGAGGACCTGGAATCCACTCATTCCTTCACCAGCCAGTGTGACCTAAGAAGCAACAAGAACAAAAAATGAACTTTGGTTTTACTTTTTTTCTTAAAGATTCATTCCTTTGGTGTAAGAAGAAGGAGAAATCTTTTCTAATTCCACAGCAATCCTGATTAACAATCCTTCCTGATGCCATTCAAAATGCTTCCTCCCAGGGCCCAGCTTTGCTGTTGACCTAACTAAAATTGGAAAGACCTTGGTGGAGATGGGACAGTTACCTGCAAATTACCCAAGTTATATTAATTAAGCCTGAGGTTCATTTTCAGATTTCTTTTGTGCAATGCTTCAGACACACACTTCATGCATGAGGGCAGGCCTAAATTAATTCCTCATCAGCAATTACTCTCTTACAAGAATGATTGTCCAGCTGGAAAATTCCATGTCACTGGCCATAGTTTCTGTAGATCCTTGGTAAGCTCATTGCATCACATGCATCTGGAAACCCTTGTGGGGCCAGTGTCCTTGTGTGTATTTAAGGCTGAGATAGATAAACTCTTGATCAATCCCGGAGTCAAGCATTGTGGGTAAAACATAGAAAAGTGAACGTGAGAAATATTGAATCAGCCATGATTTTATTGCATGGCATAGCAGACCCAAGGGGCTGAATGGACTACTCCTGTTCCTATTTCTTATTGTTTTATCGTCTAAATATGAAGGAACACTCTCCAGTGTGTTGTGGTGCTTTTACATAATGGTTAATATTCAATTCATACATTAAATATGTGAATTCTTGATTTCATGAGAAAGGGAATGTGCAAAAATTCTACATAATAGGTTATTCACCATAGTCACAGAACACAGAACTCTAGCAGGGAAGAGAAACAAAGTCATTTGCCTCACTGATTGCTATAATCTTGTCAAAGACTTTAATATAATATACATAAGGCACAGAAAAGAAATGGCTTCTACAATTACAGTTCACTCATTGAGTGTTGCATTTTTGTTCATTCTGAGCTACAGCATAGAAGACACGAAGAAGACTGAAGACTTAGAGTTAATTGCCATGCAACTCGCAGAGGCCTTCTTCTCTAGCCTGTTCACAGCTTCTAATCCCTGCACCTTCCCGTGCTACTTACAAGTTACATCAAATCCTTAATCCCCCAGAAGACAGAAACTCATATTCACTGCAGGCAATGATCAAATAACCAAGCACGTCTACATGGACAGAACATTTTTCAAGAGAGCAATAAGGCGTGCAGCATGTATATTAGATACTCAGCAAAACTATCAGCAGTAGACATAAACTAGTAATGGCAGCAATCCATCTTCCCAGTGACAATGGGTTTGTGCCCTACAAGTCACAATAATGCGTCTCCCTTGAGGTACTCTACCAAAGCATTAAAGAAAAATACCATCTCACATCCAGAGAAAGACAAGCATTTATTTCACATGCATCTCTTTCAGTATTTTGCTTTGAAACACAAATAAAACTCAAGAGTTTCTGAAGCACTTTGTAATTTCTAAGGACAGAAGGAAATATTCTATATATGTGCAGATAACCAGAGAATCAATCAGGGTATAAAATATGCAAACCAACTATGAAATATAATGGCTTTAAAAGAATTAAAATATTCAATATTGGGGAAAAGATGGTATACCAGTCCTAAATTAAAACTTTTTGGTAGTGCAGAATCAAACTTACTTCTTGATGGACCTGTGCAGACATTGAATGTATACCTTATATATAAAAATATAAAAATGACATTTTACTTTTATTTATCAGTTTTTTTCTTTTTACCAAATAGAGGAACATTAGGTGTAGTTTTTGTGCCTGAATAGTGAGGCACAAGATACCTCTGATAACTTGCCACCGGCCTCACATCAATGGAAGCAGGGAGCAGAGTTGAGTAGATGGTAAACGGGCTCTCAGGTAAATTAGACAGGATGAGTGATTGGACCTCAGACTCAAAGGCAACTGTAGATAGTGTCTTGCAGAGAGTGATTTTTGCCCGTTAGGCCAGTTACTGGCCTTTCAGCAGGTCAGATGTAGCTTTCATCTTGGAAAAGTAATCAGGAACTGGATTGAGGAAGCCACTAGCTAGGAATGGGGTGGTGTACACAGGTGTTGAGGGCAGAGAGTGGGTATGAGATGAGGGTTCATTTTTATGTTCTTTAATTTGGAGTTTGAAAGGTACATTCTTGCTCCTCATTCAAATAAGCGCAGCCTTTCTATACTATGTGACATCAACAAAATGAAGTAATGAGGCATTTGAAAATTAAAAACTGGTCCTGCAAGAACAAGAACTGAAATAAATATTCTGCACTTAAAATGCTACAGTGTGGTCCAGCTTTCAGTGTAGCTATCTTAGCCAATGCTTTACAATGTGGTGCACTCTTTGTAGGGAATCTGCTCTGCTACTGATCCACATCAAGAGAGCATTGCAGGCTTTTACCACCTAAACTTTCAAGGTCATTCTTTCCATACAATTGCCTTATCTCAATTTCGACAAGTTTCTGAGAGACTGCACTTAATGGTGGCCCACAGTAATGACCCTGTCAGGAAGATTATCATTACAACACATTTGGTGGATACACACTAAGCTGAGTTGAGCTAAGTTGAGCACTAAGTTGAGCAAAACAGAAAATCTTTTTGAAAATTGTAAAGTATTGGTTGAAAACAAAACAGGACAAGAAGAATATATTAAATTGTTGATCTAACATAGTACTGAGCATCAGCCATCAAAACTGACATAGATCAGACAGTGAGCGCAATAGTCCAAATAAGGGATCTGTTCAATAATGCATGTAATATAATTATGATAAGTGATTTACGACAAATTCAACTTAAAGGTATGAAACCATAGCCAGAGTAGAGCCCTGAATACAAGTTGATATGATTGGGAACCAAATATTCCAGAGTATGTGATCTTTAAATAGGACAAAGTAACTTGGAAAGGATGAAGAGCTAGTAACATTGATAACAAATCAAATAAAAGTATTAGAATGAAGATGTGGAAGAGTAAGAAAATGTAAAGAATGCTTAATTCTAATGGAAATTGAGTATTGAGTATAGACTCAGTGATGATACTCAGATAATGCAGGGATGGAGTGGAATAAAAACATATTGAGGTCAAAGAAGCATGTAGTAAGAACATGTTGGCAAAAATTTATTTGTCACATGAACAGAGAGAAGCAGAACAGCATTAAAATAGCAATAAATCTATGGGTGGTGAAGAAGGCATTTAGCATGCTGGCCTTCGTCGGTCGAGGCATTGTGTATAGGAATTGGGACGTTATGTTACACCTGTATAAGTCATTGGTGAGGCTGCACTTGGAGCATTGTGCACAGTTTTACTCACCCTTTTACAGGAAAGATATAGTTAAACTGGAAAGTGTCCAAAGAAGCTTTACGAGGATGCTGAGAGATAAAAGGTACTGCAGATGCTGGAGAATCCGAGATAACAAGGTGTGGGGCTGGATGAACACAGCAGGCCAAGCAGCATCATAGGAGCAGGAAAGCTTGACGTTTTGGGCCTCGACCCTTCATC
>JAHRHZ010000049.1:25993151-26064164 GCA_024137785.1 Ginglymostoma cirratum
ACCCTTCATCAGAAATGATTTCTGATGAAGGGTCGAGGCCCAAAACGTCAAGCTTTCCTGCTCCTATGATGCTACTTGGCCTGCTGTGTTCATCCAGCCCCACACCTTGTTATCTCTTCTACGAGGATGCTGCCAGGACTAGTAGGCCTGAGTTATAGCGAGAGCTTGGCCAGGATAGGACTTTGTTCCTTGGAACGTAGGAGAATGAGAAGTGACCTTATTGAGGTGTATAAAATCATGAGAGGCATAGATAGGATGAATGCATGAATTCTTTTTTCCAGTGATGGGGAATTGAAAACTAGAGGGCCTAGGTTTAAAGTGAGAGGAGATGGATTTAAGAAGGAGCTGAGGGGCAACTTCTTCACACAGAGTATATGGAATGGGCTGCCAGAGAAAATGGTTGAGACAGGCAATAGCAACATTTAAAAAACATGTGGATAGGTACATGGATGAGAAGATTTTAGAGGGATTCAGACCAAATGTGAGCAATTGGAATTAGCTGTGTGGGCACCATGGACCGCTTTGGGCTGAAGGGCTTGTTTCCATGCTGTATGGCTCTATGACTAAATCTCTCAAATATATTTGGGATATTTTTCAGAACTGAAAGGACTCGGGGTCCCTTTGGAGTTGGTGATAAATAATAAGCCAGAATTATGTGTATAGGGAACAATTATGATTCATGTTGGTGTTTGGTTTGAGAGACAGACCAAGGAAAGTTTCAAACACAAAGGCTTTAAATATAAGTAAGGCAAACCTGCAAGGACAACTCATGTATTGAACACAGAAGGGAGGACCTCACAACAAGCAGTATCAAATAATACAAGATTTTGTGTGATATCAGAAGAATTATGCAACGCCAGTATGAAGTAATTATGGGTGGGCAGTAAATGTGACCTTGACAGTGCCCCACACCCCCAGAATTATTATTTTTTTAAAAATAAAATCACTTACATGTCTTTAAAGTGTGCATATAGGACCCTTGGTAAGTGGTGAAGCGATACATTCATCCAAAGAGCAATTGTGGGCACTGAAAGTTATTTAATTATTTTGGCTCTGGGTCCCTCCAAAACCTGGAAACTGATCCTGCCTGGTGGCAGGGGGAAGTAGAAATAGGAGTCAGCATCAAGAAACCACTAACACCACCGAGAGGATGGGGAAGACCAAGGTAAAAGAAACTGAATGTCTCCTTGATAACAAGGCGTGGGGCTGGATGATCGCCTCAACCTCTCGACCCCTCTCAAACACTCCAACCTCTCCACCGCAGAACGTGCAGCTCTGCGCTCCCTCCGCTCCAATCCCAACCTCACCATAAAACCCGCGGACAAGGGAGGGGCAGTCGTAGTATGGCGCACTGACCTCTACATTGCTGAGGCCAGGCGCCAACTCTCTGTCACCTCCTCCTACCGCCCCCTGGATCATGACCCCACCCCCGAGCACCAAACCATCATCTCCCAAACCATCCACAACCTCATCACCTCAGGTGACCTCCCACCCACGGCCTCCAACCTCATCGTTCCCCAACCACGCACGGCCCGCTTCTATCTCCTTCCCAAAATCCACAAACCTGAATGCCCTGGTCGACCCATTGTCTCCGCCTGCTCCTGCCCCACCGAACTCATCTCCACCTACCTAGACTCCATTTTCACCCCCTTGGTCCAGGAACTCCCTACCTACATCCGTGACACCACCCACACCTTCCACCTCCTCCAGAACTTCCAATTCCCCGGTCCCCAACACCTCATTTTTACTATGGACGTCCAGTCCCTATACACCTGTTTTCCCCATGCAGATGGCCTAAAGGCCCTCCACTTCTTCCTGTCCCGCAGAACTGACCAATCCCCCTCCATCGACAGCCTCATCCGCTTAGCCGAACTCGTCCTCATCCTCAACAACTTCTCTTTCAATTCCTCCCACTTCCTACAGAAAAAGAGGGTGGCCATGGGTACCTGCATGGGCCCAAGCCATGCCTGCCTCTTTGTAGGTTACGTGGAACAATCCCTCTTCCGTACCTACACTGGCCCTAAACCCACCTCTTCCTCCATTACATTGATGACTGCATCGGCGCCACCTCATGCTCCCACGAGGAGCTCGAACAGTTCATCCACTTCACCAACACCTTCCACCCCAACCTGAAGTTCACCTGGACCATCTCCAACACTTGTCTCTCCTTCCTGGACCTCTCTGTCTCCATCTCGGGTAGCCACCTAGAAACCGATGTCCATTTCAAGCCCAATGACTCCCACAGCTACCTGGAATACAACTCCACCCACCCACCTTCCTGCAAAAATGCCATCCCCTATTCCCAATTCCTTCGCCTCTGCCGCATCTGCTCCCAGGATGAGACATTCCACTCTCGTACATCTCAGACGTCCTCATTCTTCAAGGACCGCAACTTCCCCCCTACAGTGGTCGAGAACGCCCTCGACCGTGTCTCCCGCATTTCCCGTAACACATCCCTCACGCCCCGTCCCCGCAATAATAACCAAAAAAGAATCCCCCTCGTCCTCACGTACCACCCCACCAACCTCCGGATCCAATGCATCATCTTCCCACACTTCCGCCATCTGTAATCAGACCCCACCACCAAAGACATTTTTCCATCCCGACCCTTATCTGCCTTCCGGAGGGACCACTCCCTGCACGACTCCCTTACCTGCTCCACACTCCCCTCTAGCCCCACCACACCCAGCACTTTTCCCTGCAACCGCAGGAAGTGCTACACCTGCCCCCACACCTCCTCCCTCACCCAAATCCCAGGCCCCAAGAAGACTTTCCACATCAGGCAGATGTTCACCTGCACATCTGCCAACGTGGTATACTGCATCTGCTGTACCCGTTGTGGCTTCCTCTATATCGGGGAAACCAAGCGGAGGCTTGGGGACCGCTTTGCAGAACACCTGCGCTCAGTTCGCAACAAACAACTGCACCTCCCAGTCGCGAACCATTTCAACACCCCCTCCCACTCCTCAGACGACATGTCCATCCTGGGCCTCCTACAATGCCACAGTGATGCCACCCGAAGGCTGCAGGATCAGCAAATCATATTCAGCCTGGGAACCCTGCAGCCCAATGGTATCAATGTGGATTTCACAAGCTTCAAAATCTCCCCTCCCCCAACCGCATCCCAAAACCAGCCCAGCTCATCTCCACCTCCCTAACCTGTTTTTCCTCTCACCTATCCCCTCCCCCCACCTCAAGCCCCACCCCCATCTCCTATCTACTAACATCATCCCGCCCCCTTGACCTGTCCGTCCTCCCTGGACTGACCTATCTCCTCCCTACCCCCCCATCTACACTCACCTTTACTGGCTCCATCCCCGCCTCTTCGACTTGTCTGCCTCCTCTCCACCTATCCTCTCCTCTATCCATCATCTATCCGCCCTCTCTCCCTATTTATTTCAGAACCCTCTTCCCCTCCCCCATTTCTGATGAAGGGTCGAGGCCCGAAACGTCAAGTTTTCCTGCTCCTGTGATGCTGCTTGGCCTGCTGTGTTCATCCAGCCCCATGCCTTGTTATCTCGGATTCTCCAGCATCTGCAGTGTCTTTTGTCTCTGAATGTTTCCTTGTGGAGCCCAGTTTTTGTAGTGTTTTAAAGAACCAATTTTCCCTTTCGGAGTTTTCTCTGGCCATCAGGGGTTTGGTTTGGCTGGGGTACCCATCACCTCCACACATGTCTCAGATCAAATTCGCGTTGGAGAAGAGCTTCAAACTCCGGAATAGAGTGTTAGGTTTAGAATAAAACTTTTATTTTAAATGAGATAGAAATTAGTATATATGAAAAAGTGGAAACAGAGAGGTGTTTGAACTTTTTGTTGAAGTGGAGGAGGGTTTATGCTGAAGTTCCACAGACAAACATGTTGCCACCTTTTTTCTCTTGTTCAAATGAATAACCTAGACCTTGGTGTACATGGGTGATTTCAAAATATTTGGATAATACAAAACTTGAACTTACAGTACCCTTGATTTAATTAACAGTGGCACAAGGCACAGAAGCCAGGAAATTATCTTAAACTTTAATTTAACACTGGTTTGGCTTCAACTGCAGTGTTCAGTCCAGTTCTGGCCACCACTCTTTAGGAAGGTGTGAACGCATTAAAGATGGTCAGAAAAGATTCAGAAAAACAGTTCCAGAATGATGAATTTAATTTATGTAGATAGTTTGTAGATGGTAGGAATGTTCTCCTTGGAGTAGAGAGATTGAGATGTGTTTTGTTAGAGATATTAAAAATCATGAGGGCTCTGGACAGCATGGGTAGAAAGATATTCTCCCCAAAGGTGGAAGAATCAAGAACAAGTAGGCACAAATTTAAAGCAACTGACACAAGAAGCAATGTCAAAATGAGAAAAAGCTTTCTCAAAGAGTGAGTTTTTGGGATCTGCAATACACTGCCTGACAGGGTGATGGAGGCAGGTTCAAAAAGAAGGAACGTGCAGGAACATCGGGAGAAGATACCAGAGTTGCACCAGGTGAATTGCTCCTTGAGAGGGTCAGCAAAGATACGATGGTTCAAATGGACTCTTGCTGTAACCATTTTCTAAAACTTCCATTTTAGAATGAGGGCTTTCTATTACATCGTTCACAATTAGGCAGCTAAACATTTAAACTTTTTCAGGTCAGGACTATTCTTGAAGTATTCAAACCAGGGAAGCATCCGTTCATTCTTGGTATCTTACACTTAACAAAAGTGGTTTTGGAAGACATTGTAGCACATGTTACCTCGAATGAAGTAGTTGTTCAAATTATTTTTCGGCTAAGACAAAAAGTCATGAGTAATTCGTGACCTTCTAGATGAAGAAGGATAGTTAGAAATAAAAGTGTATTTTTATATACTTAAGAAAGACATAACATGTGGATAATTACACTATTCTTGGAGTAAGCATAGAAAATTTCAAGAGGAGGCTTGACAAGGTGAGCTTTTCACTTTAGAATAATGTGATATTTGCTGAGTCGTGTGTCAATGGCTGTTTACCTGTATAATAAATTTAATCTCTATTATAAGTTCTTTATGCCACATTGCAGTTTGTTTAATAAGTCTTTGCACTTTGGAACAAGGCTCCTGCTCCTATGATGCTGCTTGACCTGCTGTGTTCATCCAGCCCCATGCTTGTTATCCCTCTAATCTCTTAGTGTCCCGGAACAGATATAAATAGTTCATTATCACTCAAAATCTAAGTGCATTAGAAAAAAATTACTACGCATATGTGAAGCCAACATGTTTCTTCCCAGTTCCACTGAAGAGTGTTGATTGGATCCCACCCAGACCCTCTCAGAATATAAAAAAAGTAGAAAGCACAAGATAATTCAAGATTAAGGTGATGATTAATGACATAAGTAAATTGAGGATCAAAATAAGAAATTGAGAAAAAGCTGCTTTTAAGGAGGTGAGGATAGAACTAAGGAGAATAAACTGGAAAAAAAATTACTGATAAAGAAATAGAATAGTAGTGGGAAACATTTTAAATGATGAGAAATTGAATCCAGGAAAAAAATATATATCACAAAAAGACAAAACAAACTAAACAATGACACACCATGTAAAATTACAAAAAAAAGCACAAAATTGAAACTGGAGAAAAAGACATGTAATGGATAGCAAGACAATAAAAGATTAGACAAAAGGAAATGCATAAACGTTAGGAAAGAAATCAATGAAGAACTGAGAAACAGACAGAAACTTCAAAAGCAAAGAATAAAAAAATTAAACAAATAGTAAATTACACTGCAAACAGATGAATACCAAAAGAAAATCAAGGTAGGATAGTGCCACTTAGGTGGACTTGGGTTGAATTCCTCTGGTTCCATGCAGAATATTGGACAGGAAGTGTTTGCTCCAAGGCCAGGTTCACACAATGTCTTTCACACCAGCCCAGATCGTGTCCCACTCTTGAAATCCTCCTTAATTGTCCTTCGCCATGTGTTCTTTGGCTAGCCTCAAATTCTTTTCCCATTGGTTGTCTGTAACTGCCACTCTGACAGAGTATATATTTGACCCTTTCAGTTGCAGTCATCTCTCTCCATCGGTACATCTGACCAGCCCTTTGTGACACTTCTTCATTGTGAATGTTGTCACTTCAAGTGGTACTCAGGATAACGCACAGGCAATGTTAGTGGAAGAGTTCCAACTTATGTGACACCTTTGGTTTCTCTTCTGTATCCCACTGGCACTGTTTGCTGTTTGTACTATATTGGATATGGTGAGTTGCAGCTTCACAGCTGAGTTGATGCTGTTGGATGCCCGCATTTAATTTTTATTCTTTCATGGGATGTGCTCTTCGCTAGCTTGGCTTAGCCTGTGCCGTCCACTTGAATGAATTCAAAAGCTTTTCTTCCTAACTTTACCTAGTTTTACATACTTTTCATCATCCCTTCCTGCTTTTAGTTTCTGTGTTTCCATTAAGAAGAAGTTGGATAGAATACTTGGAGCTAAAAGGATCAAGGGTTGGGGGCAAAGCAGGAACAGGCTGTTGAGTTGGATCATTAGTTGCGCTCATACAGGCATACCAGGCTCAAAGGACAAAATGGCCTAGTCCTGCTCCTATTTTCTATGTTTCTAGGTTTCTATGTTTCTCTTTGTTACTTCATTTTTTTTAAATTTCCATGATCCCTCTTACTCTTCACCAGATTTCTGTCATCAATCAGCTTCCAAGCTAGGTCAGTGATCCATCACAATTTGGTGATTACTCTGCTCCACACGATGGTGTCCCTGCATTTTCCTTAATCCCTCTTTTGAAGTTATGACACTGCCCAACATGTCCCTGTGCCTCAGTTTCTCCCCAGCAAGTGGCATTGTGGCTCCATGATTGTTGCTTTTATCAGCTTCAGGTGAATTTTTCCTGGAACAGGGTATTCTCCAAGCAGAAGGACATTCCCAAAATGACATGGAGATCTCCACGTGGTAACACCCTGAAGAAAATAGTCTATGTCTGCATCAACTGCAGATGGACAACATCCTCACAAGATTCGGAACTTGTTGAAGCCCTAAGGAAGGGTTAAACCACCACCATGTGTTAGGCTAGATTCACATGAAGCTGTAGGAACCAAAACCATAAAGTAGGCACACTGAAAGATATTTAGTAAACTCAAAGATAGTGACAGTGAAATGGGCGAAGTATAGAGCAATTAACTTAATGACAAAGATAGAATCTTTTATCAAAGATCTAATATAAAAGCATCTAGAAGTTGAAATTGCCATTAAGAATAATCAACACAGATTCCAAGAGGGAAGTCAAGCTTCATCATTTGATACTTTGAAGAACGAACAGAAATATATGATTGGAAATAAAAAAAAACAGGGTTTTTAAACACTGTTGTATGGATTTGAAGGTGGGGATCTTGTTGTATTCAGTGGGGAATCTGACTACCACCAACCAATACCCCTCACTCCTGCCTCCACTACAATTATATCAGTAGAAAGGTTGGCATCAGGTGACCAATCCTTCAGCATGTCAACAAAAGATCTTCAAGATGAGGAGCAATTTATTCTCTGACAAAGTACTGAATCTTTGGAATTATTTTCCTCAAAGAACTAGAGGCTGGGTCATTAAGTATATTCAAGCTTAGTTAGACAGACTTTTAATCAATAAGGGCATCGAAAGCAATGGGTAATATACAGGAAAATAGAATTGAGAATTATCAGGCATTGAATGGTGGAGCAGATTTGCTGAGCTGATGGGCTGAGTGGCCTATTTCTGCTCCTCTTATTTAAATTGGTAATAAATGACCACGTAAGAGGCTCACCCCAATGCCATTGGCAGAAGAAGTCTACATCAAGCGCCCGGCCCAGAATATTTTTCTGTGCAGGTTTGTCATGAGTCAGGAAGATATTTTCTTATGAACATGGGGTCCATGAAAGGACAACCCAAGCTGATACCCAACTTGGTTCCCCCCTCACCCATTGTGTCTTAAACTTGGAAATGTAGAGTCTTCTACTCATTTGTGGGATGTGGGTATCGCTGGCTGGCCAGTATTTCTTGCCCATCCCTAGTTGTCCTTGAGAAGGTGGTGGTGAGTTACCTTCTTGAACTGTTGTAGTCCTCCTGCTGTAAGTTGACCCACAATGCTATCTAGGGGGGAATTCTAGGATTTTGACCCAGTGAAGTGAAGGAACAACGATATATTTCCAAGTCAGAATGGTGAGTGGCTAGGAGGGGAATTTGGAGGTGGTGGTGTTCCCTATGCCTGCTGCTTTTGTCCTTCTAGACGAAAGTGAACGTGGGTTTGGAAGGTGCTGAATTTCTGCAGTGCATCTTATAGATAGTACACACGACTGCTACTGAGCATTGGTGGTGTAGAGTGTGGATGCTTGTGGATACAGTGCCAATCAAGTGGACTGCTTTGTCCTGGGTGGTGTCAAGCTTCTTGAGTGTTTTTGGGGCTGCACTCATCCAGCCAAGTGGGGAGTCATACAGGACAGAAGAGGTCCTTCAGCCCATGAGGTCTACTCTAAATCCAGACTAGTCCCACTTTCCTGTACTTCACACATAGCATTGAATGTTATAGCATTTCATAAGCCCAGGTACTTCTTAAAAGTTGTGATGTTACCTGCTATTACTACATTGTCAGGCACTGCTTACCAGATTCCCATCACCCTCTGCTGCTTTACTGGGAAAGAACCATAAACAATAAGTTTATAATTGTATAGCTCAGACTTTCCTTAACTTATTTTTGTATTTGTAGTCTGAAGTACAAGACCATTCTGCGTAATGATGCCTTTACACAGAACAACGTGGGAAGAATAATCCAGGTAATCATGTAAATCAGAGATAATAGGTACTGCAGATGCTGGAGAATCCGAGATAACAAGGTGTGGGGCTGGATGAACACAGCAGGCCAAGCAGCACCATAGCAGGAAAGCTTGACGTTTCGGGCCTAGACCCTTCATCAGAAAATCATTTGGTTTATCCACATTGATAGAAAACTCATTATTCTTCAAGGGTATAGAAGTAACAAAAATGGCTCATGTAAAGGTGAAAAACTGCTCGAAATGCAAGGTCTGTAATACAAAGAAAAGATACAAGTTATACTGCATCTCTATGTTTTCTAAAAGCTCGCAGACATCTATAATAAAAGTGGAAATAAGCAGATAAATCTAATGATCTCTATCCAATTAAATTCACCATTGGAGCTCAATCACTAAAATGATTGCAACTCATTTGGAAATGTTCAAGTATAACACTTAATGTAATTTTGTGATGTTTCACTTGAAAACAGTCCTGTCTGGCATCTATGCACACAACTCCTTTTGTTGCTTTCTGATTCCCAATTCAGCCTGATTGAACTGTTGTCTTTTTAAATTTTTTTTAAAAATTATTTTATCTATGAACATAAGAATGTTATCAGAATATTCTAGTTTGTGAGAGTTAGCAGGTTTGGCAGCATCAGTGGAGAGTTAATGTTTCGGGTCCAGCGACCCTTCTTCGGGTTCTGATTTTCTGTTCTTGCTTCAGGTCTCCAGCATCCACAGTTCTTTGTCTTATTCTAGTTTGTAGTAATTTTAATTTCAATGGCATTGTTTAATTTTCTCCAGAACTTCTTTAAAAAAAAACTCCTATTGTTCTACCACCTGATGTCTCCTATGTGACCTACTGGAATCATAAGTATATTTACAGAAAAGAGAACATTACAGTTATGAATGATTCAAGTTTGATGGATACAAATTGAGAAATAATCATCGACAAGCAGGCATAAATTCTGAATTCATGTTGGGATCCATGATTTTCCAATTTTAAAATGAACTGCAGGGTTCCTTGTCGACTTGAGATTTTGCCTATCTTCAGCCAGGGATCAGAAATCTGTGATCCTTGTGGTGCTTCCTTGCCACAAGCACTGGTAATTCCTGACATTGAGGATTATACCAAGACCTTTCTTTCTGTTTTTGCTCTTTGATTTTTAAATTCCCATGGAATTATTTTGTGCTTTATGCATTTGAGAGTGAAAAGAGGATATTCCTGCAGGTCCCAGAGCATATTTGTCACATCTATTTGTAAATAACCAAGAACAAGTACCTCAACTTTCTGTGACTCAATTAGTTACTTATTGTGCAGTTCACCAGCTGTATTAAGTGTATTGTAGGTAAACTGTGACACTGTGACAGAGATAAAAGGTACTGCAGATGCTGGAGAATCCGAGATAACAAGCATGGGGCTGGATGAACACAGCAGGTCAAGCAGCATCATAGGAGCAGGAAAACTTGCTCCTATGATGCTGCTTGACACACTGTGACAGTGCTGCTTTTCATTGTGCTTCGTATAGCTTGTTGTCAGCCACTATGGCAATATGAGCTAACATGCAGCTTGCAGGCCAAAGCATCCTCAGTTCTAAGGAAGGGGCGCCAGATCCAAAATGTTAACTCTGATTTTTCCTTCACAAATGCTGTCAGACCTGCTGAGCTTTTCCAGCAACTTCTGTTTTTTTTTAGAATTACAGCATCCGCAGTTTTCTTTTTCTGTTTTTATCAAATATCTGGTGCATTTTTTGTACAGTCTGACTTGTCATATTCTGCCTGATGTCCCTGCTCTCTTGCAATTCCCAGCATGCAAGAGGTAAGTGGTAACTGTATATGACAAACCTGAATTCCATCCTGGATGCCTCTAAATACTCTTAGTCAGCACTCTTTTTGGAGATGTCTCCTTTACTACCAAAAAGTACAGAAAAGTACAATGGCAGAAATGGCACTATCTCTGAAGAAATTTCAGGTATTTTTCAGGATCACAGGCACTTGCATTTATTCAGACTAATTTGTTTATGATCACATAGATTACAGAAAATGTAAAGCATTTTGGGATGAAGAATGCATGATCAAATAAATTTACAAAATAACTTTGAAACAAACTACCAAGACCTGTGTACCAAAATTGTAAATATGTAACAGAAAGAAATTAAATGTTTGTTTGTATTTCAAATGGAATGGAGACTAAAAATAGAAAGGCTTTTTCTAAAACTATCTCAGGCACTAGTCAGACCTCAACTGGAATACTGTGAACATTTTTTGCCCCTTATCTAAAGAAAGATACATTGACCTTGGAGGCTGTCCAAAAAAAGTTCACTAGGCTAATAAGAGGTGTGGAAAGAATGTTTTATGACAAGGTGTTGAGTAGTTTGGGCCTGTACTCACTGGAATATAGAAGAATAACAGGCAACATACTTGAAGCATACAATATTGTTAAGGAATTTGACAGGGTAGATGTGGAAAGGTGTTTCCGCTTGTATGACACTCTAGCATCAGAAGGCATAGTCTCAGAAAAAAAAGTCACGCATAAAACAGCGATGAGGAGGAATTTCTTCCCTCAGAGAGTAGTATTGCTGTGGAATTGTTTTTTACTACAGAGAGCTGTTGAAATTGGGTTGTTCAGTTTATTCAATGCTGAGGTAAACAAGGGAATCAGCAAAGGAATTATGAGTTATGGGAAAAGGCAGGAAAGTGAAGTTGAGGATTATTAGATCATCCATAATCTCACTGAATGGTGTAGCAAACTCAATGGGCCGAATGGCCTACTTCTGTTCATTGCCTTATGATCTTAAAGTTCAAAGAATTAGCAATAGATTTCAAGTATTAATGTCTTTGAATTTATAATTTTCATCCTTCCTCTATTAGTGAGTTAAAATGTTTATTTCTATTTGCTGATTAGGATCACATAATTAGTATAAGATATTTAAATGAACATTCCTACACAATTCTGTGTTCTTTTCACACTTGTTTTCAGTAAGTGTAAGGGTAACTTTATGGATGCAGAAGTTCATAAATCTCAGAAAGTTTCTGTAATTTTGCAGAAGATTTATACTGTGAAGACCTTAGACATTTATCCATATCTCTCTAGTTTATAGGAAATTATTTTGTTTTGAGAATATACTTGTGGCAGATTTCCTCATCATTTAGGATACTATGAGCTTGGAGATACTTCATTTCAATGAAGCCACAGTATAATTTGAAAGGTTTATCGAGGAAATCATTCTGCAGCCTTGGAATCATCTGCCGAGGATGCTTTTATTCATTCATGGGACGATGGCCAGCATTTATTGTCCATCTCTGATTGCTCTGGAGAAAGTGGTGGTAAACTACCTCCTTATGTTGTTGCAGTCCTTGTTGTTTAAGTCCACCCACAGTGCTGTTATGATGGGATTTCCAGGACATTGACCCAGTGACAGTAAAGGAACAGAGATTAAAGTTCCACGTCAGGATAGTGTGTGGCTAGGAGGAGAGCTTGTGCATGGTGATGTTCCCATACATCTGATTTCCAACGTAATTACTTCTGTTTGCATCAGATCAATCAGAGGAAGTTTTGTCATCTCTCTCAAGAATACCTGCAGTGTCATTTGTCATCACAATGCCATTACTAGCAGCTAGCAAGATCACTAGCTCTCTCAACTGTTAATGTTTGGCAGTCATTTTTGCCTAACATCCTGACTGTACTGTACAGTACAGTGATTGTACTGGCCAGAAATGCATTGAAAGATATTCAAAATGCTGCTCAGTATAGTTTTCACCTTCATCTCCTTTCTTACTGGCCCCTAATTGAAGTATTTCCTACCATTTTTCCAGCCTCAAATCATAGGGGAATTATGCATGCAGCAAAGTTCTTATTTATGATAACTGTAACCAAAATGTAGGATGAAGCACAGAAGAATAAACACTTTGTGCTTTTTGGCAAATAATCACAATAAACATGGGTGAGGTTAACTTACATATAAACTGGAAAAATTGGATTAACAATGGTAGCCTGGATGAGGAGTACACAGCCAAAATAAGACAAAGAAATGCAGACGTGTCATAGACAGTAGGCATCACGGATTATGTTCGCACATGCATGCTGACCATTTTGGTGTTATGGAATCATTCTATTCTTAAAGCAGTATGTTTCCTAACCAAACAGAGAGCAAGTTATACTGGAGTTGTTATTATGTAATTTGACTGGTTTATGTGATGACCTCAGGATACAGGGGTCCCAGAGATGCTGCCATGAGATACAATAGGATTGAATTTTACATTCAGTTTGAAAGGAGAAGAGCAGACCTAAGATTTTTAAATGTTGATTTCAAACGTAGACAACTACATGAACATAAAAGCTAAGATGGCTGAAGTGAATTGGGACTCCTTGCTCAGGAGTAGATCAATAGAGTTACAGTGACAGACATCTAAAGGGTTATTTCAGAATACTTAGAATAAACATACTCCTATTCTGAAGAAACATTCAAAAGGGAAGATTTACTATCTGTCGTTAGCCAAAGAGGTTAAAAAAATCTAGGAAAAACGTAATCTAGGAATAATCTAGGATGTGTACAAAGGTGTGTGTCAAGTCAGATTATTGAACAGATTATAAAGAATAGTAGAGAATTCCAAAAAGTTTAAAGAGGAGAAAGAAATTAGAGTATGAGAAGAATGCTTGAAATGTAAGAGCAGATAGCAAGAGTTTCTAGAAGTATTTAGAAAGGAAGAGAGTAAGTAAAGTGAATGCTTGTCCTCTAGAGAGCGACAATGGAGAATTCATAGTAGATAGTAAGGAAATAACAATGAAATTAATAGATATTTTACTTCTATCTTCACATTAGCTTATATAAAGAATGATAGTGATAGCTGCAAATCACAAGGCAAAAGGGAAAAAGGGACTTAATGAAATTTCAATCACTTGGGAATTAGTGCTGAGAAAACTGACGGAGCTGTAGGCTTGTAAGTTCCTGGATGGACATAATCCAAGTGGTTTAATAGAGTTGGATTATCAGATAGTAGATGCATTGAAGTTGATTTGCCAAAATTTGCTAAATTCTGGAAAGATTTCAAGGATGAAGGATTGCAGAAATGAGGAAACTATTTGCTAGTTGGCTTAATGTCAGTTATGGGGAAGTTTTTTTTTATTCATTCATGGGCTGTGAATGTCTCTGACTATGCTATCGTTTTTACCCATTCCAACAATCTATCAAGAAGGGATTCCTCGGTTTTTGGCCTAGAGACAGTGAAAGAATAGTGATACAGATGGTGTGAGGTCTGGAGAGGAACTTGCAGGAGGTATTTTTCCCACATGTTTGTTGTCCTTGTCCTTCAAGGTGGTAGATTTTGAGAGTTTGAAGGAAGGAGGATCTATGAGTTACTGCAGTGTATCTTGTAGATGGTACACACTGTTACACTTCTATCCATTGGTGGTGAGGGGAATGAATGCTGCTTTGTCCTTGATGGTGTTGTGAATCTTGATTTTTTTTGGAAGTACAAATGGGAAGAATTCCATTGCACTCCTAATTCCTGCCTTGAGGATAGTAGACAGGCTCTGTGAGAGGGGAGGTGGATTACTCACCTCCAACCTTCTCCTGGTATTTATATGGCTAATCTAATTCAATGTCTGGTCAGTGGTAACACCCAACATGCCGAAATTGGGTGATTCAGTGAGAGTCATACCAACCCTAACTGCCTCGGAGAAAATGGTGGTGAACTACCTTCTTAAACTGCTGCAGTCCTTGAGGAGTAAGGACACCCACTGTGTTGTTTGGAATGTTTATATTCTCTCTTGTTGGAGATAGTTGTTGTCTGGTACTTACATGGTACAAATATTACTTGCCACTTATCAGCGCAAGCATGGGATGTTCAGATGGGCACTTAGAAAAATTCAAGGTAATCAAGAAGAATGGTTTTATGAAAAGGAAATCATGTTTATTCAGTTTGTTGGAATTCTTTGAAGGACTGATATGAATTGTGGATAAAGGGAAGCCTGGAGATATGTTGTACTTAGGTTTTTAGATGTGAGTTACAAAGTGTCACAACAAAGTTTTGTGTCCTCATGGTTTGTGGGGTAAGACATTAGCATGGATAGAAGATTGTGTAAGAGTGAACAAAAATCCCTGTCATTTAGAATGCTGGACAAAAGTCCCTGGAATTTTAACAGAATTTGTAAAACAAGAAAAAAGGGCGATGCTCTGGAATACACAATCACAGGAATAGCTGACTGGAACCGTTCAGTTAGAAATCTTATTCATGCCTCAGCCCTAAAGGAACAATGAACCAAACCTAAGCAAACAACTTCAGATAGCTTGGAACCTTCAGAGATACCATTGAACTCCAATTAATATACTTTCATAGGAAACATCGGACATTCCGTGCCATCGAAATACATTTTCAGTTACTCTAGACAATCAGGAAACCTATTCACCTCCAATTGAAAGACATTTACACCTACTCTAAGGATCAGGAAGACAATTGACCTCCAGAAGGGCAACAGTAATACTATTGTTAAAGTCAGATTTGGCACCAAGATCAGAGACCTGCAATTTAATATAATTGCAGACCTCAGTCTCACCTGGAGGAGACAGAAGAGGAAAGAGAGAGGAGAGAAGAAAGAAGAACAATCCGCCTCAAGAGCTATTCCCCAAGCTGCCAGCAGAAGAAGGACTCCAGAGAGCGACTGCACCGAGAAAAATTTCTACAGCCATCACCAACCACCGACAACCCACCACGACCTGCAGGCTGAACAATAAACGACCTCCAAGAACCACCCACCCAATCAACACCACAAGGCATCAGACACATCCTGAGGTGAAAAACCCACTCATTAAACCCACCAAAGTATAAGAAAACCCAAGTACTCACCCGATAAATCCACAACACATCTTACTGCATCAGCGGACTCAATCCAGACTGAAGGCCTACACCATCTGAAGTCTTCAGCGAAGCGCTAACTATTGCAAGCAGGAACGGCTAGCTGTAATTCAAAATGCGTTTATCGCTAGTAGTGAGCTTATTTTCCTTAAGACCCAAAATTTCCAACCTAGCTGGCAGAGAGGGGAAAGTAGCTTGGTGACAGAGCAGGGCACCCCAGGGTCAGGAAGTCTGATTAACGTGTCTGAGTTTAAAACTACTATTTAGTTTATAATAGTAATTGGCCTGTGTTAATCATTAATAACAGATAGTTTGTCAGTTTCACTGTTTTGCATTTTTTTATCTCATGCAATTTATTCACCTTTGTATTATTTTCCTGCTTATTACATTTGCTTTATTTTTATTTCTTGTGAGACACACCCTGGTATTTAATAAACACAGAGATTCTTTGCCCTGAACCTTTACTAACCTAAGCCCAGTGTCAGAACCAAGACCTGGTGGATGATCCAGGCTGCCTGAGAGCTCTGGCAGGGTTACCGATCACACAGACCAGAGTTTCCAGAAAACAGAGAGTATGTATAAATGGGTCCTTTTCTAATCAGCAAGCTGGGATGAGTGAAGTCCTATGGGGAATGCTGGGTCATCAGCTTTTTACAATTTATATCAATGAGTTAGATGAGGGGAATGAGGGCATGGTAGTTTAATATACATATGACACAAAGATAGGTAGGAAACTATGTTCTGAAGAGGACATCGGTGGTAACAGATAGGTTGAGTGGATGGACAAAAAACTGGTGGATAGAGTATAATCTCGGAAAATTTGAAATTTTTCACTTTGCTTGTAAGAACAAATAAAAAACAGTGTATTATACAAATAGTCAGGAGTTTAATATTTTGAGCTGCAGAGGGATCTAAGTGGTTAAATGTATGAGTTGCAAAATGTTCATGCACAGATATACCAAGTAATTAAAACGTCTAATAGAATCCTTTATCACAAAAGGAACTAAATATAGAAGTAATAATGTTATACTTCAAATATAGAAGGTAATGGTGAGACCGCATCTTGCCTACTATGTGAAATTTTGACCGCCTTATTTAAGGAAGTGCATTGGTTCAGTGAAGTCTTAATAGATTGATACCTGAGCACTTGTCTGTTGAGGAAAGGTTGGAGAGACTGGCATTTTTTTCAATGCAATGGAGCTTAGAAGAATAAAGGGTGACTGGATTGAAGTGTATAAGACCCTGAACAGTCTTGACAAGTTGGATGTGGAAAGGATGCTTTCTTTTGTGCCTGGGTCCAGAACAGCAGTGTCACTGTTTAAAAAAAGTCAGGGTCATCCTTTTAGAACAACAAATGACAAAAAATATTTTCTCAGAGAGTTATGTGACTTTGGAAATGACTGCCTTAGAAGGTGGTGGAGATACATTCTTGTTAAGGAAGGGAATCAAAGATTATTTGGGGTAAATGGGAATATGGAATTTGGAACACAAACAGATCAGCCACAATCCTATTAGGCCTATTTCAACCCCTAAATTGTTTGTTTATGAGTTTATATAGGGTTATTACTTGACAACATGCCATTTTGAAATGGGTTTGCATGAGATGAAATGGAAATTAGCATGGATGACCAAGTCAAATGTCTATGCCTGATAATGTTTTCCTAGCCAAATGAACCTTAGAGGTTCAAGAGGGTGGCTTGCCACCATCTTTTCAAGGGCAACGAGGGATGGGTAATAAATGCAAGCTCAGCCAGCAATGTCCACATCCTGTGAATGAATAAAGAAAATTGCAAGCCATTCTTGCATTGAATAAATCAAAATATTTGATAAATTCAATTCATTGTTTCTAAATTGAGAGTTGTGGAATGAACAGTTGGTTGGTTGTAAATTGTCAGATTTCTTAAAATGTGTCATATTCTTCCACGTCAGTCTCCCATGTCAACTTTCCTGGTGGTGAAACTTAAAATAGTGTGAAAAAAGCTAACTGTTGAGACAATTTCTCTGCTTACAATTTACAATAAAATTGCAAAGATGTAAGTAATGGGGCAATTGATATAATAACAAACAGAGGATGGTTACTTCCCGTGTTTGATGCTGAGCTGATTTTAAGTATTTCAAAAGTATTGTGCTTAAAAGGTTTCGTGCATGTACAAAGCAGCTAATGTTGTCACAGCCACCTTTGCAAAAAGTGAAATCTGTACTTTTATCTGTCAAAGGCACACAATCTGTTAAGGTGTTGGGATGGATCCAATCATCAACAAAAGTCCTAAAAACAGTCAAGTTCGCCAACAGCTGAGTGTTTCCTGTTTTAGTGTATGTCATTAGAAAGTCCCTCACCATTTATCAGCTGGAAAGAATCTGGTACAATTAGAAGGCGAGTAATGGACATATGAGGAATATAGCTTGTTCACATAGTCATGGTACTTCAAAGTTAAACGACTTTTTTCTGTTCACCTCCAAAACAAAACAATCTCCGAAGACCGCATAGCCCATTGACAGCTTTGTATCCAGTTATCAGAAATCAATTGAGCAAGTGGGGTTTGTTGGAGTGGGAGAATATCTGGCTAATAGTGGATGACATGCAATTAGATTTTGAGTAGTTATAGAAATAGATGGGAAAAAAAATACGTCTTTTGGAAGATAGCCAAATTCAATGATTTGAAAAGAGCATATGTAAAGATAAATTGGGAATAAAGATTGACCAGGAAAACACAATATGAGCACAATCTTCAAATTGGGAGACCAATTCATCAAGATCTAGCCTCAATAGACCTCTGCAGTAAAGAATTCCACAGCTTCACTACCTTCTCAGCAAAAGATTTTACTCAATCTCAGTTTTAAATGGGCATACCCTTACTCTGAGATTATGCCTTCAGGTCCTAGGCTCTCCCACAAGGGGAAATAATCTTTTTGCATTAACTTGTCAAATCCCCTAAGGATCTTATACATTTCACTAAGGCCTCTTCTCCTTCTTCTAGATTCCATTGAGTGCAAGCCTAACCTACGCAACGTCTCCTTATCAGAAAATTCCTCCATATCAGGGATCAATCTGGTGAGCTTTCTCTGGACTGCCTGCAAAGCCAGTGTATCTTTTCTTAAATAAAAATTGTATGCAATATTCCTACATTTACCTGACTAGAGCCTAGCATAGTTTTAGTAAGATGGCCCATTTTTTGTACTCCATTGCCTTTAAGATAAAGGCCACCAACCCATTTGCCTTCCATATTACAGTCGGTTCTGATGTTCTCGTGCAAGCTCGCGTTACAAGAAAACCACACAATAGCTATGCCATTTAGACTAATGGGGCCAGAATCGCATTATGACCAATGCAGGTAAGGAAAGTTTGCATTCTACAAAGAGCAGTGTGAAGTCTTCAATCATGTTAAAGCCAATTTGCATTGAAGAAAATATGTGTCATAGCAGAACCGACTGTACGTGGTGAACTTAGTTGATAGATTTTGTGATTGATGCATGAAAACCTCCAAATCCCTCAGTTCTACACGAGGAAGGATGGGGCATTGAAAGCTAGATGTTCCTGGATGACAAATAAATAGTGGCTAAAATAAAGCATAAAGAAGTTTCACACAAAAGTCCAGTATAGAATCCATTTGAAACACAATCAGAAGACAGGGGGCAAGAATAAATTACAAAACAAAAATGAGAGCAAAGGGAGTGTATGAGAAAGGTTAAGTGAGTAACAGAAGAGATAACACATAAATCCTTTCTAAACATATAAAAAAAGGTTAATGTCATAGTGGGATCAACTAGAAATTAACAATAAAATTCTTGTGAAGACAAACTGAGAGACAGGGCAGAGTTTTGCCAAATAAGGTAGCGGTGGAAAGAGCTTGCGAATATTATGATCCAAGAGTCTACATGCACATAAATAATTTAATTGCTTTTCAATTCTATTCTTCCATAAATAAATGCCAATGTTTTGTTTGCTTTTTTTGTGGTCTTATTAGCTACATCACTACATTTGATGACCTATGTATCTGTTTGTCTACCATTTATTTTTCAAGGATCAATGATTTTTTTTCAAGCTACCAAAATGTATGACCTCACAAATAATTATATTATCCATGTCAATTTGCAAGTTTATTAAGTCTCCCTGTATTCTATCATGGCATTAGTCCTAGATATTAGAAGGGTTGCCGACACTCCAGGGACCTCCAGGTGGGTAGAATGGGATCCAGAATCATGGCACCATTGTCTCATTGGTTTGGGCTTACTGGCAAGCCAAGATTCACACACATGGAGATCCTAAACTACATTTCAACTTTGGTGAGGTCATAAATGCTCTTGAATACCAAATAAGGCCTGTACAATTATGTAGTTTTCAAGTTATTTAAATTCCTAGTTCTTGACAAATTTAAATAAAATAGACAGACCACCTTTGTCTCTAATGGTTAAAAAAAGTTCTGTTCTCCCAGTCCAACTATCTGTTTGTTGGCATGACTTTAATTCTAATCATTGCATTATTAATGCTTGGCTGCTTTCCACATCCCATAATTATCACAGTGGGGATGGAAGAGGAAGAGTATGTTGTATGAGATTATTAAAGGACTAGCTGTTTTTGCTGTGGGTTATGACTATAAGTCTGTTTGTTTTGAAAAAAAGGATTAAAATATTTTGTCTATTTTTATGAATGGAGAGTTTCAATTTTTATGAAGCAATCTCTGGAAGGGTGAACTATGAGGAAGGTACAGTCATGCATCAGTGTGATTGGACTAGTTGAGTGAGTGGGCAAATGTAAGGCAGATGTAGTATAATGTGGATAAATGTGAGGTTATCTACTTTGATAGCAAAAACAGGAAGGAAAAATATTATCTGACAGGGGATAGATTGGGAAGTGGGAGGTACAACAAGACCTGGGTGTCCTTGGATACCGGTATCTGAAAGTAAGCATGCAGGTGCTGCAGGCAGTGAAGAAAACAAATGGTATTTTGACCTTCATAACAAGAGAATTTGAGGACAGGAATAGAAATGTCTAGCTGTATTTATGTGGAGCCTTGGTGACACCACACCTGGAATATTGCATGCAATTCTGGTCTCCGTATCTGAGGCAGAATGTTCTAAATGTGGAGAGAGTAAAACAAGATTTACCAAACTGATTCCTAGGGGGACAGGACTGAGATATAAAGACTGACTCATTCACTGGAGTTTGGAAGAATGAGTGGAGATCTCATAGTAACCTGTTAAATTCTAAAAGGACTAGACAGGGGAAATGCAGGATGAATGCTTCTGATGCTGGGTGGTCCAGAACGATGGGTCATAATTTAAAGATAGGGGGTGGGTCACTTACAACTGAGAAGACAAATTTATTCACCCAGAGAGCATTTTCTCTTACAGAAAGCGGATGGAGGTAAAACATTGAATGTTTTCAAGAAAGTGGGAGATATAGTTCTTTAAGGCTAATGGTATCAAAGGTAGTAGGAAGAAAGTGGGAAGAGGGTACTGAATTGGATGATCTGCAGTGATCGTATAAATGGCAGAGCAGGTTTGAATGGCGTACTCCTGTTTCTATTTCCTCTGCTTCCATGTTTCTATTTCTGATATACCATAATCCATTTTACCAACTAACAATTGCTACACTCATTTTGCAACTTGATTTCACACAGATATTAAAATTAAATGGCTCAGCAATCCTCACTATGTGGTCAGAGAGCATAAACTTGCCACATCCATCTTCCTGCTCTTAGCGACAATGCAAGGAAATCATGTTTTCCATGAATGTTAGCAAAATGGGAAACTTATCTGAAAGATTCAAACTAGAAGGGTAATGGTGTGAAACCACCAATGCAACCAACATAGTTTTCACGATATTTTGAGCCAGCTACTTCTTGCCCTATCAAAACTTTATACAGACAGGGGTTACATAAGTCCCGAGACCTAAATCTATGTCATGCCCACATCACTTGACACATATTGTTGCATAAGGGCTCAGGGTCCTGGATCAATCTAATGCGGTTATCACAGGAGTGCACATCATTGAGCATGAAAAGAGCAGTATGGGTGAGTTAGAAAAGACTACATTACATTAAAGCACACTACACTAGACTACACAAGACAGGGCACTTTAGGATTAGAGAGAGTCTTATGAGTACATAGATATGGGCGCACCAGAAGGATGAGTTCTTACCTATTATAATTACGAGATCAATGCTGGACATAGCTGTGATTACCGTGTATCGGAGTATTTAGTATTAACATATAGCAAGTAGTATTACGTTGAAGTCAAAGTCTGAAAACTGTTCTTGACTTTGCTTCTTCTTGGCCAATCCATCTTGAACCCAAACTCATAACAAGGCATCAAACTATACAATAAGTATCAGAGATAAAAGGTAAGTACACATCTTAGGCAAGTTCACATCAAAGAGGCTGCACACATGCCATCTGAGAGTAGCTACGGACATTCTCCTGTATAAATGATAAAATAGCGTTTGGGGATTTTATGACTATGGCACATTGAAATAATGTTTTAAAGTGACTCATCTATGGTCTCTGAAGATTTGTTCATGTTATCAGACAAGTGCTCATAAGTGAGTTTTTGTTATGCCAGGTCCCACTAGATGTACTACTACAGATAATCGTCTAGCTGGCCTGAGACAAGAACATTTTAGCGTGGAGAGTCCCTACTCTTAGTGAATGGTCTTTTTATTGTCCACTGAATCTTTAACATAGTGTTAGCATGCAGATCATATATGTGATTTATGACAAAATGACACAAAAAATCTTCTTACTTGGTTTACAGCGTCATTATTGTGTGGTTTGACACTATTGTTTGGGTTCAAGAAGAAACAAAGACAAGAAGTCTCCTGACTTTGACTTTAATGCAATGTTAGTTATTATTCTAATTATACATTATTTGACTGGTCCCAATCTCACCATAGGGGTGTTGGGTTTGAAGGAGGGGCAGGTCAGAGAATCTGAGCTATAATATTCTTTGAACACAGACGCCTGCCCAAAGGATAGGATTATTGACAAGAGGAAATCTTCCCTGAAAAGAAATGGTATCAGTGTTGTTTGTGCAAAACACATTTCTTGTTCTAGCTATATTAAACGAATTTCCCTTTGTATCAACATTCAGCTATTATATCCACACTGACAAACAATGAAGGTAAAACAGCATTTAGGGGTTCCATGATCAAGTGAGAAAATGTATCTGCAAAATACTTCTTTTTTTTCGCTGAAATAATTAATGAGAAGTTGTGACCCTTTCTTTGTTATTCTGTGGAATCTAAGTACATCTTGGTCAAATTAACTATTCTAGATTCTTCTCTGTGTCAGATCCAATCCTTTGCTGAAAAATAATAAAATGAAAGTGAATTATGCAGCTGGCATGATAGGAAATCAAAAAAAAAGCTTCAGGGAATTGAAGCAGTTCAGATCCTTCATTATTCATTCAGGTGACTGTTCACTGAGCAGGTGGTTAACTTTGATAAGAGGTACAGTCAAGTATTCCACATTATGTCGTCCTTCCTATTGAGGCTTAAAATGTTGATTCCCAGTCCATTTATTCAGCTGTATGTCTTTCTTCTGTCAAAATGGAGTAACATGTAGAGCAGTGTAAATGGCAAGTGTAAACTCAAATACCAGATTAAAACTTATGCTAATTTCTTGTCCCTTCTATAACATAGTATGTGGTCTAGGATACCAGATTTAGGTATTTGAAAACGGACCCTAGATTTAACAACTTTTACCATGTGATGCCCTTATTGAAATGCCATTCATATATATCATCTCCAGACTGTGCATTGCTACTTGTTTATTGGCATGGTTCAAAACTGGGTGATTCCACACCAAAGTAGCCATTAATTATTTTATTCCATGCATATATGTCCCTTGAAGTGGCACAGATGAAACTTTCTCAGCAATCAGTGCAGACACAATGGGCCGAATAGCCTCTTTCTATACTGTAACAATTTTGTCATTCTGCTTTGAGCTTAAGTAGCCATTGTATCTGCCAGTTTAACAGTGAATTGGTGGATTCAGCTGCACAATTTTGTCATGCAACACTTCTAACTATGAATCTTACTCCAAATTTAACTAATCACTTTGTTAGAAATGTCATGAATGCCCCAAAAACAAATTTAAAAAATCACTTAGATAAACTAACAATTGCCAGTGCATTAATGAAGTGCAAAGTTCTTGTCATTTATAACTCTATCCTTTAACATAGTTAAAGGTTCAGTTTGACACGGTTCTGAATATAAAACATGCAGAAACTTAGAGATACAGTACTCCAAATTCGGCTCTCTAAATCTGGCTGTCCAAAAATTAAACAGTTTTTTTTCTGGTTGTTGCTTTCTTTTACTTTACTTTGTCCATTTAATGAAACAATTGTTCTACTGCACCTGATTATGAAGATTGCCACCTTCCTCAGTTTTTACACGAGACGGTCTTTTCACACAACTACATGGTCACATAAATGGATGGGGAAAAATATACATCTCCCTTTACAGCCCTCCAAATTTCCCTCCTACTCTTGACTTTTCTCCCAACCTCCTTCACACCATACCACCCCTCCCAACTCTACCTTCCCTGTGCCCTCCTCCCTGCTACCACACCTCTCTAGCCCCTCTCCATTGACCAAACAGGGGATTTCTGGTGAAGGCCAGAGTATAATGTATTCAGTGGTCACTACTCCTGGTAGTGAAACCAAGATTGGAGAGCTGTAAGTGTTCAAAGATGCAACTTCCAGTTCCTGGGATTGGAAGACCTTCAGTGAGTTAGTGGTCATTCAACCTTCAGGTAGCTGTGGGCCAGCCATGTTTTTCTGGCAGGCTGCACATCTAACTTTTCAGGTGGTTCAACTGTATTGTTGCCTAATATCAAGCCCTTGGTTTGTGAAATGTATTCATTTATCTTTCAAAATAAAATGTATATGCGGCTCAGTGATTAGCCCTGTTGCTTCTCAGCACCAGGGTCTGGGGTTCAAGCCTCGGCTTGGGTGATTTCTGTGTGGAATTTGCACGTTCTCCCCTTTTCTGAGTAGATTTCCTCCCACACTTAAGATGTGCAGGTTAGGTGATTGACCATGCTAAATTTCCCCATAGTGTCTAGGGATGAGCAGGCTGGTAAATGTGGGATTACAGGGAAAGACTTGGTCTGAGTGGAATGCTCTTTGAAGGGTCCATGCAGTCTTGATGGGCTGAATGGCCTATTTTCATACTGTAGGGATTCAATGAGTCCTGTAAACTTTTAAGAAGAGCATTGAAGCATCTATTTTTTGTTTGTTTTATTTAGCACCTACAGTTTAATTAGGATTCAGCAGCAAAAGCTTTCACGGTAATAGCATGGTCTGACAACCATGTATGCAGTATTTAGACTAAAAATAGCATGACATTTGATATAATGAATGGGAGTAAAAATACATTCCGCACTAGACTTAGGCAGGTAGATTCTGAAGGAAAAGTACAAACCAAAATAGCAATGCTTCGTGTTGAATGTCCCATTTCAGATTGTCACCGTGATTGTCATTTTATCATAATGAAATGCAACCACTTAAGAAGCAAGTCCAATTTGACAGAGAAAGCATGTATTTAAGAAAAACTGCAAAGAGAAACAAAAATTGATAATGATTTTATTAAAGACATAAAAGAACTGTTTCTCTTTGAAAGTTTAGAAATTCAAGGTTCTTAATCTAACACATCGGATAAATGCAGGAATAAAAACCGAAAGAACTGTGGATGCTGTAAATGAGGAACAAAAACAAAGTTGCTGGAAAATCTCAGCAGGTCTGGCAGCATCTGTGGAGGCAAAAACAGTCTTAATGCTTCGGGTTCGGTGACCCTTCCTCAGATAAATAAAGGAAATCATTTGGATAGCAGTTTTTGCATTCAACTCCCTTGAGGATACCAAGGACACAGAATGACTAATGGTTGACTTCAATGTCCATCACCAAGAGTGACCTGGCAGCTTCTTTCCATGATTTTCACCCAGTGATAGTGAAGGAATGGTACTTTATTTCCAAATCAAGATGGTGAGTGGCTTGGAGGAGAAATTGCAGGTGTTGGTGTTCCCAAGTATATAACACCCTTGTCCTTGTGGATGGAAATGTTGCAGGTTGGAACGTGCTGTCTGAGGATCTTTGGTGAATATCTGCAGTGCGTCTTGTAGATAGTACACACTGCTGCTGTCAGTGGTGGAGGGAGTGGATGCTTATTGATGTGGTGTCAATCAAGCGAACTGTATTGTCCTGGATATTGTCAAGTTTCCTAACTCTTGTTGGAGCTGCAAGTGGACAGCACTCCATCACACTGCTGACTTATACCTTGTAGATGGTGGACAGGATCTGGGGAGTCAGGAGGTGGGTTACTTGCCAAAGTATTCCCAGCCTCTGATCTGCTGTTGTTGCCACCGTGTTTATGTGGTGAGTCCAAATGAGCTTTTGGTCAATGGTAACCCCCAAGAGGTTGATAATGGGGGAATTTGGTGATCGTAATACTCATTGAATGTCAAAGGGTGGTGGTTAGATTGTCTCTTATTGGAGATGGTCAGAGCCTGGCATTTGTGTGGTGTGAAAGTTAGTTGCCACTTGTCAGACCAGATATTGTTGAGATATAGTTGCATTTGAACACAGACTGCTTCAGTGTCTAAGGAGTCACAAATGGTGCTGAACATTGTGCAATCATCAGCAAACATCCCCACTCTGACCTTATGATGGAGGGAAGTTCGTTGATGAAGCAGTTGAAGATGGTTGAGCCTAGGGCACTACCCTGAGGAACTCCTGCAGAAATGTCTTGGAGCTGAAGTGACTGACCTCCAACAACCACAACCATCTTCCTATGAGCCAGGTATGACTCCAACCAGCAGACAGTTTGTCCCCTGATACCCAGTGATTCCACTTTCGGTAGGGTTCCCTGATGCCACATTCAGTTGAATGCAGTCTTGATATCAAGGACTGTCATTTTCACTAGTTTGTTCTGATTTTATCAGTGTAATATGGTTAAAATCTGTCAAGCAGCGCAAAAGATTGTAGTTTTTAAAAGGCATCAACAACATTTTTTAATGCAAAGACGATCAACAATCGTACCACAGTGTCGGCTCATATAAATTTGCTGTTGGAAATTGTGCAAATAAGTTTAGTCGACATTTCAACAATATAACTTCACTTTGGGAAAAGATGCTTTTTAATCCTATTACTATTGTGGTCAGATTGCAAATTAAGCAGATAAATAGAAATTCTTCACTGGAGTGTTTATGATCTTCATTCTCTGAGAAAGTGGCAAGATATCCAAATATTGCAGTCCTGCCACATCCAGTCATGAATGGTGGTAGACAATTAAACAACGCACTGGAGGAAAAGGCTCCACAAATATCCCCATCCTCAATGATGGAAGAGCCCAGCACATCAGTGCAAAAGATAAGGCTGAAGGATTCGCAGCAATCTTCAGCTAGAAGTGCCGAGTGGATGATCCATCTCGGCCTCCTCCAGTGGTCCCCAACGTTACAGATACCAGTCTTCAGCCAATTCGATTCACTCGACGTGGTATCAAGAAACTGTTGGAGATATTGGATACTGCAAAGGCTACAGGCCCTGACAACATTCCGGCAATAGTACTGAAGACTTGTGCTCCAGAACTTGCTGGTCCCCTAACCAAGCTGTTCCAGTACAGTTACAACACTGGTATCTACCTAATAATTTGGAAAATTGCCCAAGTATGTCCTGTACACAAAAAGTAGGACAAATCCAACCTGGCCAATTAGCGTCCCATTAGTCTCCTCTCAATCATCAATAAAATGATGGAAGGTGTCACCAACAGTGCTATCAAGTAGCACCTGCTCAGAAATAACCTGCTCAGTGATGCCCAGTTTGGGTTCCGCCAGGACCACTCAGCTCCTGATCTCATTACATCCTTGGTTCAAACATGGACAAAAGAGCTGAATTCCAGAGGTGAGGGGAAAGTGACAGCCCTTGATATCAAGGCTGCATTCGACCGAGTGTAGCTTTCAGAAGCCCGGAGCCCTCGCAAAACTGGAATCAATGGGTATGCGGGGGCAAACCCTTGGTGGTTGGTGTCATACCTGACACATAGGAAGATGGTTGTGGTTGTGGGAGGTCAATCATCTCAGCTCCTGGACATCTCTGCAGGAGTTCTTCAGGGTAGTGTCCTAATCCCAACTATCTTCAGCTACTTCATCAATGACCTTCCCTCCATCATAAAGTTAGAGGTGGGGATGTTCGCCGATGATTGCACAATGTTCAGCACCATTCATGACTCCTCAGATACTGAAGCAGTTCATGTTCAAATGCAACAAAGTCTGGACAATATCCAGGCTTGGGCTGACAAGCGGCAAGTGACATTCACGCCACACAAATGCCAGGCTATGACCATCACCAATAAGAGACAATTTAACCACAACCCTTCGACATTCAATGGTGTTACCATCACAGAATCCCTCACTATCAACATTATTGGTGTTACCATTGTCCAGAAACTCAACTGGACTCTCCACATTAACACAGTGGCTACAAGAGCAGGCCAGGAGCTTGGAATACTGTGGCGAGTAACTCACGTCCTGACTCCCAAAGCCTGTCCCCCATCTACAAGGCACAAGTCAGGGGTGTGATGGAATACTCCCCACTTGCCTGAATGGGTGCAGTCCCAACAACACTCAAGAGGCTTGACACCATCCAGGACAAAGCAGCCCGCTTGACTGGCACTGCATCCACAAGCATCCACTCCCTCCACCAACGATGCTCAGTAGCAGCAGTGTGTACTATCTACAAGATGCGCCACAGAAATTCACCAAAGATCCTCAGACAGCACCTTCCAAACTCACGAACATTTCCATCTTGAAGGACAAGGGCATCAGACATAAGGGAACATCACCACCTCCAAGTTCCCCTCCAAGACACTCACCATCCTGACTTGGAAATATATTGCCGTTCCTTCACTGTTGTTGTGTCAAAATCCTAGAATTCCCTCCCTAATAGCATTGTGGGCCAACAGGAAGACTGCAGAGGTTCAAGGAAGCAGCTCATCACTACCTTCTCTAGGGCAGCTAGGGATGGGCAAGAAATGCTGACCAGCCAGCAGTGCCCACATCCCACAAATAAATAGAAAAAAAAAATTCGGGGGAAAAAAAACCTATCAAATGGGCTGTATATCCATTTCTAAGATTAGATGCAGTTTTCTTGTTTTGGTTCGCCCAATTATTTGCTCCCAGCATTCCTTAATTAGGGGAAAATACCATATTGGAATATAGGCAATACCAAATGGCTCACAGTATATTCTCCGTTACAAACCAAGATTGTTTGTCTGCTTCTTTTCCTTCATCAGAACCCTTGCGCATAAGTCTAATATAAATGTGAATTCATTTCTGAAATTGTGTTGGCCAGTCATATTCAATCAAACTACAATGACACATTTCACATCAAAACCTTGCTGTTTTTTGAAAAACTATTTTACTTCCTTTTATGTATCAAATATAGAAGATAACAAGAATGGTGGATTATTGATAAGAAGCTGGAATTTGTCAATATTCGATGAGTTGAATTCCACATTTAAAGATAATTTCTCACATTGTTTTATTGGGGTGCTCAATTAAGAGTAAGCATTGCTTTGCAGTCTGAAAATATGTGCTCATTACCCATTTATTGAATTTAGTCGTTCCACCGTCCAGTGCATCCGTGATAATTTTCAGAAATGTCTTTTAAGTTATGATTCCATTTCTAATAATTTTCCAGCACTCCCCCGCAGATTTCTCTTGTCAGCCTGAAGGTTCCACTTGCTTCACCTCCCACTCTTTTCCTTCAGTGTGAGCATACTCACGGCATTTACTTGCTGCTCAGCTGTAAAGACAGTTTTAACCACTTCTAAGCAAGTGCCGATTTCTGAGGGTATATATCAGAAGAGGTAAGGCAAAGATGAAAATATGGTGGTGGGAGGTGAATATCACAAGGAGGAGGAGAAGATGGCACTACTCTGTTAGTTGCTAGAGCAAAAATACATTCTCAGTGAGCAAACTCAAATTGTACTAATGCAAAGACTAGGAAAACAAATGTGAAAGACAAACAGTCTTTCCCTCCCCACCCTTATCTGCCTTCCGGAGGGACCACTCCCTCCGCGACTCCCTTGTCCGCTCCACACTCCCCTCCAGCCCCACCACACCCGGCACTTTTCCTTGTAACCGCAGGAAGTGCTACACCTGCCCCCACACCTCCCCCCTCACCCCA
Organism: Ginglymostoma cirratum; assembly: GCA_024137785.1. Classification (NCBI taxonomy): domain Eukaryota; kingdom Metazoa; phylum Chordata; class Chondrichthyes; order Orectolobiformes; family Ginglymostomatidae; genus Ginglymostoma; species Ginglymostoma cirratum. The sequence continues at coordinate 26,022,916 of JAHRHZ010000049.1, forward strand.
ATCCCAGGCCCCAAGAAGACTTTCCACATCAGGCAGAGGTTCACCTGCACATCTGCCAATGTGGTATACTGCATCCGCTGTACCCATTGTGGCTTCCTCTACATCGGGGAAACCAAGCGGAGGCTTGGGGACCGCTTTGCAGAACATCTGCGCTCAGTTCGCAACAAACAACCAGTCGCGAACCATTTCAACTCCCCCTCCCATTCCTCAGATGACATGTCCATCCTTGGCCTCCTACAATGCCACAGTGATGCCACCCGAAGGCTGCAGGAACAGCAAATCATATTCAGCCTTGGAACCCTGCAGCCCAATGGTATCAATGTGGATTTCACAAGCTTCAAAATCTCCCCTCCCCCAACCGCATCCCAAAACCAGCCCAGCTCATCTCCACCTCCCTAACCGGTTTTTCCTCTCACCCCAAGCCACACCCCCATCTCCTATCTACTAACATCATCCCGCCCCCTCTCTCCCTATTTATTTCAGAACCCTCTTCCCCTCCCCCATTTCTGATGAAGGGTTTAGGCCCGAAACGTCAAGTTTTCCTGCTCCTATGATGCTGCTTGACCTGCTGTGTTCATCCAGCCCCATGCTTGTTGTCTAGGAAGTACATTGAAACTAGGAAGACAATGCAAATGTTGGAAATCTAAAAATGCTGAAATCTTTCAGGATAGTGAATCACCCACTATCAACATCATGGGGGTTACCTTAGAAGGTACCAGTATAGTGAAGAGGCTTATAGCTCCTGTTAAGCAAATATTGATTACCATCCAAACTCTTACCATTTGCATAGATTGGTGATACAACAAGAGATTGCTGCCATTAAAGTGGACCAAACATGCAACTCCTTTTTGTAAATGTCACAATGTGTTTTGGTAATTATTGGGGTGATAAATCTCCTACAGGGAAGTGCGTAACAGAACCTCCAGCAGCAAGTGACAAGGTCAGGAAGTACCTGAGCAGGGCAGCTTGAACAGTCAAATAGACAATTCCTGGAGGAAAGGAGGCCTGATGGAAGAAGGATCTAACAATCAAAGGAATTCATCAACCGAATGTAAACCACAGACTTAATCCTGCATAAGTACTTTGTCTTCCTTGTTTAACCTTAATTTCCTTCATAGTTGTACTGAGCTGATGTCAGTAGAATAAGGAATCCTTGCTTGATAACCTTTGGGGTAACTATGTCCAGATCCTACAGAACAGTAGATCATAATCTTCTGTTGCTGCTGAAAGAAGAAGGTTCAGGGCAGGACAAGCTTCTTCATTTATTAAAGAATGCTGTCGATTAGAAACAACTTACAAAATGTCCCTAAACTCACCAACAGCACAGCGAAGTATAACATGCCCCTGTCCCTTCTCTTCCATTGAAGTATTCCCAGACCTCCCAGTTGAATGTTAGGGTGTTGAAGAAAGTGCGGCTTGAACCATAGTGCTGTATTAGGAAGAGCAGACACACACACTCTGGTATCAAATCAGAAATAAGTTTTTTCAGTTTATTTAACTTAACAGATTTGTACCACCTGACAGAATGGTGGAGAAATGTTCAATTAAGGCATTCAGAAAAGAATTTGAATGTTATTTTAACTGGAATAATAAGCAGTGTTTGGGGAGAAAGCAATTTGAGTTGTTCATTTGAACTACTGGCACAAATGCAACAGGCTGAATGGCCTCCCTCAGCATTGTAACAATTCTGTCAGGCTAGTCCTTGCCATTAAGATAAAACCATTTGACTACCAGTAGCTGTCTTGAAGTTTTACTAGTGACCCCAGTAAAAAAATATCACCTTGTTCTTCATTAGAATTTGATTTCTAGCCAGGAGCAAGTTGTTGAGATTTAGGTTTATTATTTTAACTTGTTGCTGGGACTGGTCTGCAGTTCTTGCAGACAATTCCAAAGTGAATTCTCTTTTGAATGCTTAAATTCCTCCACCATTCTGTCAGGGAGTGCAAACCTGTTAACTGAATAAGCTTATTTCTGATTTGATACCAGGGCTTGTGTGTCTGCTGTTCCCAATACTGTGCTATAGCTCAAACCTCACTTCCTTCAAACTGACTCTTTTCTTACAGGCGTGTATGTTGTATGCATGCTGGGCAATTTTCTCCCCAACAACAAGAAACAACAGTGGCGACTGCGCTCTCTTCCCATTGCTTCTAATCTCTAAATGGCCAAGCTGGCTTCTGGTTAATAAACTGGAAAGACTCAACTGTGAGCTACCAGGGATATTCCCTGAGTCCAATGAAGGGACTCTTTCTGTTTATGGTTATCAGCCTGCCAGGCTGTTTGAATACCTATAGACAACATGAAATTTTCCTTAGACTGTGGAAGACCAGTGGGAACCTTATGTAGGACGTCAACTACAATATGGTCATGGATAAACTTGCCCTGTAGAGTTCTGTCTTTACAAAGGCTATGAAACAATCCATACTGTCTCCTGGCTCCTGACTGCACATATTGAACTTAGCATGGTGGAAAGTTGCCACAGTTTTGACTAAGGCAGGTGTAGAGCACCTCAGTTAAATCTTTATATTTACATGTTTCTTTTCTATCCTGAATCAGGTTACTGATGGCTAATTAAGGCACACTAAACTAAGCTTTCGCAGGTTTACAAGCAACACCTGAAGCATTACAGTATCAAGCATTCAACCCCACCTAAACCCCTGGCTGGCCCAATTTGGGTCAAGCTCATAGTCCAAAGACTCGAGTAGAGGTAGGGATATATTCATTTCTTAGGGCATACCTGTGTTTGTATCTCTCTTGCAACTTGACTTTCCACCTATTTTTGTGTCATCTGCAAATTTGGCTACAGTGCAGTCACTTACTTGCTCTAAGACATTAGTATATATTGTGAGGAGTTGCAATCCTAGCACTGATCTCCACTGGTGAAAGCCCACTGGTCACAGGTCACCAACCTAAAATAAAACCCTTATCCCTGTTCACTGTTTCCGGCTTATAAGCCAGTTCTTTATCCATGCCAAAGTACTACGTCCACCATCATGGACTGTTATCTTATGACATAACCAATGTTAGGTACCTTGTCAAATGCCTTCTGAAAATCCAAATACAACATATCTGCTGGTTCGCCTTTACTCTGGTTAAGACTTCCTTGAAAAAGTCTAATAAATTAGTCAAGCATTATTTCCTTTTCATAGAGTCATGCTGACTTTGCTTTATTAATCACAATTTTCCAGAAGTACTACTGGTACTTCTTTAATAATTGATTCCAATTTTTTTCCAACGATAGATGTTAAGCTAATGGGTATATAGTTTCCCCCTTTTGGTGTCCATCCCTCTTTGAATAGGGTTGTCACTTTGGGAATTTTCCAATCCTCCAGTATTTATCCAGGTGCCAAGATTGTCAGAAAAGTACACTATCTCTGTAGCTACTTCTTTTAGGATCCCAGGATGCAAGCCATCAAGGGCTAGTTGACTTATTTGCCTTTAACTCCATTAGCTTGTCTAATAATACTTCCGTAGTGACAATGATGGTACTTAATTCCTTGCCCGTATTATTTCGTAATAATGGGATGTTTGAAGTATCTTCCACCAAAAGGACTGATGTAAAATATCTGTTTAACTCCCATTCTATTTTCTTGTTCCAATAACTAACTCCCCAAATTCACTTTTTCAAGATGCCCGTGTTTACCTTGCCTTTTCTTTTTTCTTTAGAATTAGGTATATTGTTATATATACTCAAATTGCCAAAGAACAGGAGTACAGTGAAAAGTGTACAATGTCGCCACCACAAAGCATCATCTTAGGCACAGAGTACCAATGTACAAATCTTAGGTACAAAACATTGACAAAATAAAGAAAATGGCTACACTACATTACAGGTATACATATTATAAGTTAGGAAAATAAGAAATGAAGCTAAAATGATAGACATGGCAGTCATTCTATAAGGGCTTCCATTTGGTCTGCCCGGGCTCCACCAGTTCCCAATCAGTAGCCATGTTTGGTCAAGGCTTGCTTGCCGTCCCCACACTGTCCCTGCGCTGCTCCAGGCCGATGGTCACGACAGGCCTGCAGGTGACTATCCCCACACCAGGCCGCTGGCCGTCCCCACTCTGCTCCGAGCTGCTGACTACTGTCCTAGCTCTGTTCCGAGTCACTGACCACCATCCCCACACTCTGGACTGCTGACTGTCGTGCCGCCTGGTCTGCGTTGGGCCGCTGGCAGGGGAGGGAAAACACAAGAGAGATTTTAAAAAAAGAAAGGGAAGGAATGGATGGAGGGGATCAGCTCCGGTTGGAGCATCCTACTCCACCACCATCTTGGATTCTTTCTTTTTATATTTAGAGAACCTCTTATTGTCAGTTTTTATATTCCTCACGAGTTTGCCCTCGTAGTTTATTTTCTTTCTTTATTATCTTTTTAGACTGCTTTTTCTGGAGTCTGCATTTATCCCAGTCTTCTTATTAGTTATAAATGCACTATATACAGAATTAGGTAGTTGGGAATGTTTCCAAAATCTTGCTGGCTTAGTCCTAACACAAAGTGTGTCTAGATATCAATAGGCATCACTGAAAACGTATTGCACTTACTCGCACAATGGGGCTGAACAATTATCTAAGTGCTGAACTGTATTTTTGCAGCAATATTAACACAGGGACTGCAATGATTTTACGAAAAGAATCATTGATAACATCTGTAGATAATTAATGATGCACAATAAATGAATCTTTATTAGCTTCCCCTGCATCCTAAAAAAAAAACATATAAACCGGACTAATGAAAAGAGGAGTGGGAAAATATTGCCATGTCTGTCCCATTCAACAGATTGATCTCACAGAGTATTTTGCTTTCCATAAGCTTTCTATCTCCCAAGAGAAACAAAACAATGTAGGCAAAGAGCTGTAGGCATTACAGAAAAACAATAAGAAATTCCGCTCCAATTTCCTGAGGCAGTCAAGCAAGATTACAAGGTTATTTATGGTGGATCACAATTTAAATTGACTATTAACCGAAAACCCCATAATGAAAATGTGCTTTAATGTTAGGAAATTGTCAGGATTCCTGTCCCCATGGGATAGATTTTGAGACAGATTTTGAGACTCGAAAGTTAGCACCAAGTCTTGGTCCCAAGTACACAGTGCCAACCAGCAAACTCCCCAGCACAATCTCTCAGGAGGAAGACTCCTGATTGGCTGCCTTTGCATTGATTTTTGCCTTAAGGATGGCGGGCAGGCTTTTGATGCTGTAAGCTCAATCAGCCCCAAAAGATCCTAGAGCTGAGGCAGCCAGCTCAGGGGAGGCAGATCAGGCACCTTCACATTCAGAGCCCTCTAACATGCATATTTATTTTAAAAATTGATTTTATCTGTAGGTATTAGGGTCCTTGGTGCAATGCGAAATCTCACTGGAGGAATTATTTGATCTACAAGTAGAGTTTTTCGTTCCGTAGCCTGGATCACTGAACATGCAGTCTCTGGGTGCAAGAAAGGCTACCTCCATTCTGGAGGCTGCAAAATTAGAACAAAGAACAATTCAGCACAGGAACAGGCCCTTCGGTCCCCCAAGCCTGCGCCAACACATTTTGCCCTTCCATACTAAAACTGTCTTCACTTACGATCCATATCCTTCTGCTCCCTTCCTATTCATGTATTCTTCCAGGTGTGTCTTGAATACTGCTATTGTGTCTGCTTCCACCTCCACTTCTGGCAGCACATTTCAGGCACTCACCACCCTTTTTGTGAAAACTTGCCTCGTACATCTCTTATAAACTTCACCCCCACACCCCATATCTTGAACTTGTGTCCCCGAGTAATTGACCACTCCATCCTGGGAAAAGGCCTCATACATTCCACTCTGTCCATGCCATTCACAATCTTATTAACTTCTATCAGGTCATCCCCTCAATCTCCTGTGTTCCAGTGAAAACATACCGAGTCTCTCCAACCTTTCTTCATAGTTAAAATCCCCCATACCAGGCAACATCCTGGTAAACCTTTTCTGTACCCTCTCCAAAGCATCCACATCCTTCTGGTAGTGTGGTGACCAGAACTGTACGCAATATTTCAAGTGAGGCCTAACTAAAGTTCTATAAAGCTGCAGCATAAATTGTCTATCCTTATACTCAATGCCTCTTCCAATGAAGGCAAGCATGCCATAAGCCTTTTTTACTACCTTATCTGCCTGCGCTGCCACCTTCAATGATATGTGAACCCATACACCCAGATCCCTCTGAATATCAATCCTCCTAAGGGTTCCGCCATTCACTGTATAATTTCCACCTGTACTTCCCCTTTCAAAATGCATCACCTTACATTTGTCTGTATTAAACTCCATCCACCAACTTTCTGCCCATGCCTCCAACTGATCTACATCCTGCTGTATCCTCTGACAATCCTTCTCACTATCTGCAATTCCGCCAATGTTTGTATTGTCCGCAAACTTAATAATTAGACCAGCTACATTTTCCTCCAAATCATTTATGTAGTTCACGAACAGCACTGTCCCGGCACTGATCCCTGTGGAACACCACTAGTTACAGCCCTTCATTCTGAAAAGCATCCTTCAACTGCTACTGTCTGTCTCCTATGACTAAGCCAGTTCTGTATCCACCTTGCCAGATCACCCCAATACCATGTTGTTACGAAGTTGGGGAGAGTAATTGTGAAGTGGAAGGCTGGAAGCTAAAATGCATGATTCCTTTAAGAGATTTGTGTTCTGTCTGTACTTAGAAATTAGTATGTCTGTGAGCAGCAGTACAGTTGCCAGTACAGAGAGCCTCAAAGTGAAACAAGTATATCAAAAATGCCTTACAGGTGGCAGGCAAAACAGCAAACTTGTTTTGATGTTGTGACACCGAGTTTGAATTGGGCCAATTAATTTAAAACCAGACTCAGCGACTCAAAGCTAATTGAATTTAAATCTGATAGTGTTGACAACCTGAAACCAATCTTATTATAAGAATTTGATTATGTCATTACAGGTATATACGACAAGGGCATTTGGAAAATCGGGGAGAGCCAACTGTCATCTGAAAGAGAGAGACAACTGCCACCTGCCAGAGTTAGCACCATTCAGCTCTCAGAGAAAGCCCATCTAATTAATTAAAGGTACCACAGTATTTTAGCTCAAAGTCCTCATTGAAAAAATTAGAGAGATAAAACATTCCTGACAGCAGAATTAACGGAAGAAAGGTGTATGTGAAGAGAGGGAAACGACAAAATACTCCAGAATACGTACTTGGAGAGATTGTTATAATTTATTGCTTCTTATTAATTGGGTTTATATCAGTGGGACTTGTCTTCATTTAAACAGCATTTCAGTAGAATTTAAACCAGTTAGGGAGAAGTTAGTAGTCTCGGAGGGAATTGTCAGTTTGTTAGTGATTTTGTTAATTTGATCATCGTTGGGTTAAAAAAATGTTTCTTGTTACTTGTAAAGTGGAGGTCAGGGATTTTCTTTCTTTTAGCTACTCTTTTAAAAGATTACGAAGGGAAAGATGAGCTTCTCTCGGTGTTTCGGGGGTAATTATTAGAGGGGAACCCCAACTCCCATCATAACAGATCAGGGCTTGTGTTTTAGTTTGATTATCAGATGAGTTTGGTCATTTCCCATTGTAACAATATGTCTTCACCTTTTGTGCCAGTCTGCCATGTTGACATTGTCAAAGGCTTTACTGAAGTCCTTGTAGACAACATCAACCATTTTTCCCTAATCAATCATCTTCATCACCTCCTCAAAAAGGTTAGTGGTTAGTGAGGCACGGCCTCCCCTATTACTCAACCAGTTAAAGTTTTAATCATCTCAATTGAATGCCCACATCCACGGTTCAGTGGATCAGAACTTCACAGATGGTGGAATTAAAAAATCTGGAATTAAAAGTCTAATGATGACCATGAAACCATTTCTGTTTATCATAAAAGCCGATCAAATTCATTAAAGCCCTTTAGAGATGGAAAACTACCAGGCTTCTCTGGTCTTAACCACATGATTGTCAAACCATGGCAATGTGGTTGACTATTTAATGCCCCTTGAAATGACATAGCAAGCCATTTATTTGTCTTAAACCCCCATAATGTTTCAAAAGAATAATCAGAATGAGGTCCTCACATCAACCTAGGTAATTGAAGCATTGAGACACTTCCAGCCCTGCTGCCCCTGTAATATCCTTGCTAACATCTGAGGGCTAGCGTTAAAATTAGTAGAGCTGTTTCACAGACATGCCAAGCGACAGCCTGACATAGTCATACCCACAGAACTGTACCTTACAATCACCATTCCTGGTTATGTAATGTCCCACTGGCAGAACACACCCAGCAAAATGTCAGCACAATGGTATAAAGTGAATGGTAGTTGACCTGGATGTCCTTAAATCAATTCCAGACCCTATGCAGTCCCATGGCATCAGGTCAAACATGGACAAAGGAAAGCTCTTGCTGATTGCCACATACCACCCAAACTGAGCTGATGAATCAGTGCACCTATATATTGAACACCACTTGGAGGAAGCACTGAGGGTGGTACAGACAGAGAATGTACTCTGCTTGGCCTACGTCAATAGCCACCACTAAAAGTGGCTCAGCAGCACCACTACTAACAGAGCTGGTTGAGCCATAAAGGACATAACTGCTAGACTGTCTCTGTTGCAGGTTTTGAGGGAAACACAAGAGGGAATAACATACTTGGCTTCATTTTCAGCAATGTGCCTGCTGCAGATGCATCTGTCCATGGTGGTATTGGTAGGAGAACCACCTCAGTCATGCGGAGACAATGTCCTGCCTTCACTTTGAGAATACCCTCCATCATATTGTGTGGCACTATCACCGTGCTAAATGGGAGGAACCCTGAACATATCTAGCAACTCAAGACTGGGCATTCTTGAGGAGTTGTGTTCCATCAACAGCAGCAGCATTGAATTCCAACACAATCTGCAAACTCATGGTCCAGCATATCCTTCGCTTAACTGTTACCATCAAGCCAGGGGATCAACCCCAATTTGATTCACTCTCTGTCATATCAAAAAAAAAACTGCTGAAGACACTGGAAACTGCAAAGGCAATGAGACAGGGAATTATGGAGGCGAGGCTATCTGAAGGAGGGAGGGAGGCAGGAATTCTGTCTGAGGTAAGGTGAGAGGCTGTTTGGGGTATTTGAGAAGGCAATGTTGCAGGGTTGCATGGGGAGGAGAGGGCATTGTTGGCTCAAAGGGGGAATTCAAGTGTTCGTGGATTCTATTTAAATAATCATCCAATATATAGGATTACAAGGAAAAGGCAGGAGATTGGCACTAAGTTAAAACAGTGAACCAGAGCAGACATGATTGAATGACCTCCTTCCGAACCTCACATTTCCATGATTCTGTGATTCATGAGTGTGGTGGTCCTGATATTAGACATACTTTTTAAACAGGAATGGTTGGATAAAGATAGCTCTAAAGGCTAGTGTCAGTGCTGTCAATGATAGTCTTGTGGGTTGAACTAAGGGTGCTGGGTAGAGGAGGGTATAGTCACTGCACTTGGATGAGTGAGATGTGTTAGAGTTTCAGATGGTGACTAGGGCTGTGGGGTTGTAGGGCTATAGTATCACTGAAGTGAACTGAACAGCCAGCGTGGATAAAGAGTGAGGTCAGTGTGAGCATCATGATTGACTACAAACGTGAGCTCAGTAAGGAGTGATGGCATGTGGAAGATGATAGCTTAAGGTCAAGGGTAATGGGAGAAAGTCCAAGGGTAACTGAAGGGGTAAGGAAATAGAGTACATTTCAAATGGGTCAAGTGTGATGGATGAAATTAATGTGTGACAAGTAGAAGATGGTGGAGCAGGCATGGATTGCAATACGCTCAGTATTTATATGTACTTGCATAAACTTGGAAGTGCATTATTTCAGAGGGAATTTGCTTTGAGTGGAATGGTGAAGGTTTTAGGGTGACTACAGCAACTCCCTGATAATCATGGGATCAATGACTAAGGACAATGTTCTACGTGTTCTCAACCCTCTAGTTACCCTCTGAAAATATTGGCTTTGCTATCTAACCCATGGGCCTCACTCATTAGAAGTCCAGTGGGTCTATGCCAGTGAGTCTTTCCAGGGTGTCTCCAGGGTGTAAAATATCAGACAGCTGCTCATGAATGTAAGCATGAGATGTCCAGAAGGAAAATGGATTTGTTAGATTCACATCAGATCCTTGGAGACAGGCAACTGAAGATGTGGCATTTTGTTGCCATCACAGGATTTGCACAAGCGTGAAGAGAAATTGATTGCACACGTGGAGCACTAAAAGCTCCATGGGAGCAGCCAACAGCACTCATAATCTGAAAGAGGGTTCAATCTCTGAATGTGCAGATAGCCTGTAATCACAGGTAAATAAAAACTCCTTTGGGTACTCACAGCTTCCAAGGATCCTCTGTAGAGTGAGAGGCTAATGTAAGTCCATCGGTAATGTAACAGGTGGTACAATTACGACATAGCAGAATTTAGACAGTAGAATTGGAGTTAGAGACTGTTAGAAAAGCACCACTTTGTTTTAGACTACAGCAACATGAATAGTGTGGATATGGAATTGGAGTAACTTTACTGTGCCATGATCAAATCACTTATAGAGTAGAGCAAATAAGGACTATCAATAGGTTCAACACTAAGGGAATCAGTAAAAGAAAAAGTCTTGGCCTAAGGATAGAACTATAGTACAGAGCTCCATACCATGGTCAATCCCACTATAAACTATTCTTTGCAATGTCAATATCCTCATTAACTACAGGTGCCATAGATGCTTGCTTTCCATCATCAGTCGCTGAGGCAGTTCCTTGGTAACAGGGGATACAAACAGATCTGGCAGATGGCCCTAGTGCAGAACACACAAAATACAACTGAGGAGAGGAATGATGCCTCTTGTACCTCACCAAGGACAACAATAACGTGTAATAATGGACTACTAAAGATGAGGCTGTATTGCAAGGCTGCTTAAGTATTGTGCAGCAGCATTGACTAGAAATGGAGTCCACTGTTATTGTAGTCTGCGGAGTTACGTGCTACTTCACACAGCAAAAGGAGGAGGAATTGCAGCTCTTAAAAGTTCCTCATGCGCTGAGAATGGTGCTCCAAGCTTGCCTGGACCTTCAGTCTCCGTGGTAACAGTGAGGGTGTTGACACCCAGCCTGCCCTCAATGGCTGACTCACCATGATTCTTGCTCATATATAGTTAGTTGGCTGACCACCACATGGTCCCACACGGCCAGCTATCCAACTCCGAAATGGATGTGTCACTCACTTCTCGTTCAGCTACAGTATTCTGCCCCGAAGTTCAGTCAGGAGGCTCTTACACAGTGACGATCTTTTAGAACATAGAACGTTACAGCGCAGTACAGGCCCTTCCGCACTCAATGTTGTGCCGACCTGTGAAACCATTCTGAAGCCAATCTAACCTACACTATTCCATTATCATCCATAGGTTTATCCAACGACCATTTAAATGCCCTTAAAGTTGGCAAGTCTACTACTGTTGCAGGCAGGGCATTCCATGCCCTTACTACTCGGAGGAAAGAACCTACCTCTGACATCTATCCTTTATCTATCACCCCTCAATTTAAAGCTATGTCCCCTCGTGCTGGCCATCACCATCTGAGGAAAAAGGCTCTCACTGTCCACCCTATCTAATCCTCTGATGGTCTTGTATGTCTCTATTAAGTCACCTCTTAACCTTCTTTTCTCTAACGAAAACAGCCTCAAGTCCCTCAGCCTTTCCTCATAAGACCATTCCTCCATACCAGGCAACATCCTGGTAAACCTCCTCTGCACCCTTTCCAATGGTTCCACATCCTTCCTATAATGCAGTGACCAGAACTGTATGCAATGCTCCAAGTGCGGCCGCACTAGAGTTTTGTACAGCTGCAACATGACGGATGCTTTTCACGGATGCTGAATTTGAATTCTGCCTAGGCCACTTGGCTCCTGTTCTCATTTCAGATTTAGTCCAAACATGGAGTAAAGACCTGATTAATCCTAGAGGTGAGGTGAGAGTGATAGACCTTGTCGTTCAAGGCAATATTTGACTGAGTAGGGCCCCAGAACAATTGACAATGGGAATTAGAGGGAAATCTCTGATGGTTGGAGTCAGAGATCCAACCATCTCTGCACAAAGGTTGGGTTCTTGGAGTTCAACGATTTCAACTGTTGGAGATCCTCAGAGTAGTGTGCTTGGTCCAGTTGCTTCATCAATGACCTTCCCTCTGTCACAAAGTCCAAATTGAGGATGTCCCTCCATAATTATATAATGCTCTGCAAGAAATTGATGGCACTGGTTTGCGAGGGCATTTCATTATCAAGGCAATTTTGGTTGGGCAACCAGTGTTAGCCTTGCCAATGAAGCATACATCCCCGAAAGAATGATAAATTGATGGCATATAAGTCTATTCCTGCATCTGAATAGTGAGGCTGAAGGAACACCAGATGACTAGACTCACAGCTCAATACATACAAAAGACAAGTTTCAAAGGTCAGCAAACAGATCACAGGTTAAGAACAATCATAGAGGAAGGCAGGTTGACCAGGTTGGAGTAGTGCTGGCAATTGGTAGTAGTGAGGACATGGAGCCTATCAGTAAGGTAGGAGATTTAGCAGAATATTGAGTGGAATAGAGTAGTTATATAAAAATATTTATAAAATCTCATCTAATTGGTGCTGGCTTGCAGTGTCCCCTTAAGTACTGTCTATTCAACTGCATATAACTCTGCTGTTCTGAATACATTTGTTATTCTTACAATGCAAGCCTCAAATAGATTACAGGGTACCTATTTATAGATGTAAACGTTCTGATGACTGCATCAGATGTTTTAGCCTTTTTCAGTATGGTGAATGGTGTGCTCCTGACTCACAATAAGCTTGCACTTCCTTTCTGCCATATTGAGGGTTTAGCAGGCTTGCTAGTGGGTTAGTAAATGATGCTGCATCATCACATTTCCAGGTAAATATTGCTTTTTCTTCATTTTCATTTCCTGTTAGCTTGCTATAATTTTATCAGCCCAGAATCCCTGCTGGTGATATTAGTGTGATAATTCTCTGCTTGCGCTATCCCTGCGCTGATAAACAGAGTTTGATCTCCACAATCATGTTCTCCTCGAGTACTGGATCATATCCTATGGTTTTTACAAATTATTTTTGGTCAGATTTTACTTGGACCAATTGTTCACATTGCTACAGGAATTGTTACATTTTTATCTCTCTAGCTCTTCCTTAACTTCATCAATGATGCTGATTTTTTTTTCCTGTCAGTTTGTAGTCAGGCATGGTGAGTCCACACTGGTCCAAGAGAGAACCTCTCTTGGTGCCAAAGTTAGTCATTTTCTGGTGAGAAAATGTCCATAGCAAATTGTCTGTCACTGTTTTGCCTGTTCCTTTTCTATGTTCACTCACAGTTGAACACACTGAGAAGGTTTCAGGCCCTGATATTTCACATTTTAAAGAGCCAGCAGCAATTTATCCAATGATTTATGACACATTGGACATACCGATTTATCTCTCTTGATCACAAGTTGATTGACCTGTTATACACCAATAATGGTGGATCCATGAATTTGCCTTTATTATCCAACAATTTGTGCCATTCTTAATGGCCTGCTTTACCTCCTTAATAGAGGAGTTAAGCATTTTCCCTTCAACAGATATTAAGATAATTTGTTCATAAGAAAGGGAATCGAGAGTTATGGGAAAATGCAAAAAGTGGAGTCGGGGATTATCAGATCAACTGTAATTTCATTGAAGGGCAGAACAATTATATGGTCTGAATGGCTTACTTCTGCTTATTGAGAGCTCAATGCAATTGAATGAATGAAGATCTGCCATTTCAGATAATGGTGCTAAACAAAGTCCATTCATCATAGCTGAAGGTATGAACTTGAACTCTCTCTGGGATAAATCTTTGTTGCGGGCCATGAAATATTTTCTTAAATGTTGGCCATTTCTCCTCAACTGTCTTTGCTGCTAAACTCTTTTCTCAGTCCACTCCAGTTCGGTCTGCCTTAATTACATGTAATTCTCGTGATGTAAGTTTCGGACCAAAGTTCCTCCCTCTCAAACAGGATGATAAATTCTACCATGCTATGGTGACTGTTTAATAGGGCATCTTTCATGCTGGGGTTATTTATAAAACCTGCGTCATTACACATCACCAGATATAAAATGGCCTGATCCCTGGTTGGTACCAAGCAAACTATGCCATTTAACATGCATGCCATCCCAAGACATAACATGGATTAAGCTTGAATTAGACCTCTTTACTCTCACAAGAACTGACTATCTTGTCACCATCAGCTACTATTTTGACCACTGAGACTTAGACAGCAAAACATACACCTACTGAAGACATGGAAAGTAGTCTAGATCAAAAACCAATGACACACTGCACCCAAATTATTTTTTCCAATGACAAAAGAACTATTGAAGCCAAGAAGAATAAGGGATTGAGAGTCAACCTTTACTTTGGTAAAACTGCCAATATCAATGCCAGAGCTTAGCATTTAAAGGTGGTCAGAGTGCAAACATTCTACAATCTTGCAAGAGTCAGCCCACATGGCAACCTGGGTCTTCCGTACAGTAGTTGTAACTTTGATTGTGTGCAATGAATATGAATGACTAGATATGTTATTGCAATGGCAGACATATATGCATGTTGAGAGCAGTTCTTTCTCTAATAGTCATTAATCAGGACAATGTAATCTCAACACTGCACAGAGTATAGCATGGCTTTCTGTCCCAGCAATCCATCGTTACCCCATGAAGGAAATTAATCGGCAACAATAATTACTACGGCAACAGTACTTGTCATAGGAATGCAAATGGGAGAAAGAACATCACCCTAAAACTGAACAGACCATATGGCCAATGTGCATGTGCACCATTAGAAGACTTTCACAATTTACTTTTATGTATGCAATGCATATGTAGATGACGTAAAAAGTGAATAACTACAAACTTTGTTCATAATTTGACATTTTCTTTGTTGTCCGCAAATATTGCATAACTCGGTTAGGTTCTAGCTACAAGTTGTAGAAAGTGCAAGTTTTTATTTCCTTTTGTAAAAAGGGGCTTATTTGGTGAAATGTATTTGTTCATAGTATACTAACTGACTTGCCCTAGTTATATTACTTCTACCTTTGCTGTAAGTGCATTTTAGTTGGTGATAGCCTCTAAAACAGATTAACAATATGATGCAAGAGGGCCAAATCTGCATGATTCACTATCTTATCTCCTTCAGCACTGTGGTCTTTGTTACTATTTGGATTGCATCCACATTTCACTCCTATGCATGTATACATTGATGATACCTGAACTGCAAATAGAAATTGACCCTAGAGAAATTACTGTTCCAGAAGATGTAAATCTAAAGAATAAATCAATATCCTCATGGGTTAATTACTGTGGCAGCAAGTCACTGTCTTCTTAAAATATTGCAGAAAAAGAGATGGTCCCTGTTGTTTGTTTTTGGTTATACTACAATAATATGTTTGCTTTATCATTAAGTGTTTTCACCAGTAATAAAAAATAAATCAGATTTAGAAGGCACAAGATTTAACTGTCAGCTTTGCACTGAGACATTATCATATAGCCAAGTTTAGCCTTTTTAAAGTAAACCTATTATAAAGCCCCATCCTGAATGAATATTAAAGGGCCGCATGAATAAAATGTTTAGATGGAAATTTTAAATATTATTCCCTTGTGTTGCCAAAAATTATGATAGAATGTACAATAGCTTTTGAATCTGGACCTAATATGTTCAATCTAAGCCCGTTAGAATGTAAAAATGTGAAAACTGCAGTATTATTTTCTGTCTCCCCTTCAAATATTGTTCCTGAGTTACCAACTATGCTATAAGCTGGGCACATTAGTCAATCTTGGATGAGTCCTTTGAAGTAGGGTCAAATATGACCTTTTATACTGACACATTTCTTACCAGCCTCCCACAGTCTGCTATTCATAGACATTGGCTCAGTCAAAATTCAACTGCAGTTATCTTGGCTGACACCACATCCTATCCATTCGTCACACCTGTATTTGCTAACCATGTTGGTGACGAGTCAAACCGTTCATTTACAACTCCAGGCTTTGTCCCTCCCCAACTTTGTAATCTCTGCCAATCCCATTATCTTCCAAAATTTTTGCATTACTCTGGTATTGGCCTCTTATTCATTCCTGTATTTCACTGTTCCACCATTGATAGCCATGATTTCAGGCATGCAGGCCTTAAACTCTGAAATATCCTATATCTCTCTACTTTTCTAATTTGTTTTATTTTTCATTGTTGTTGTCATAGTCTGAGATCACATGCTCTTTTAATACATACAACAGAGCATGCTGATTTCTAAAAATACTGGAGGTGCAACTCCAAATTAGATCTCATCTCCTCAAGTGAAGATATATTTCCAGAAATAGGCCATAAGAGCAAGGAACTCCCAATAAAGTTAGCTGGACCCTGGGCAACTTGAGTCACTCACTTTGGTGAGATTTCCAATAAGCCGATCTCTCTCATTATGGGAATTGTTGGCCTACCCAAAGTTTGGTACCACAAATCTATATGGTAAGCATTGTCTGTAGGCATTCAATCATTTTGATTTGATCCCAGGAAATCAGTGTAAGACCTTAACCATCAGAAGAAGAATAAGTTACAGTCTTGTAGGATGAATGTGCGTGATTTGTCTGGATATTTGAAGTTATTTTTACCAATAGATATACATTGACTATTATGGCAGGTATGGAGAGTAAGAAGAGGAATTGTCAAGGCTAAGAGGACAGTATGTTCTGGAAATTCTTGAGCCAGTAATAAAAGGGTAGTTGGGTTCAAGAGTGTACTTAGCAAGACAAATGGAAGTTCAGTGCCAGCTGTGGACTGCCAGCTGTGGACTACCACCTATGGACAAGTTTCCTACTGGCCACAAAATGTGAGGTCACAACAATTTTGACTGTGACAGGAGATATGCACTGGTAATAAAACCTCACCACTCCACCAATCATGCAGCATTGGCTCAGTGGATAGCACTGCTGCCTCACAGGACCAGAGACCTGGATTCAATTCTACCTTCGGGTGACTGTCTGTGTGGAGTATGCACGTTCTCCCCGTGTCTGTGTGGGTTTCCTCTGATGCTCTGGTTTCCTCCTACAGTCCAATGATGTGCAAGTTAGGTAGATTGGCCATGCTAATTCACCCAAAGTGTCCAGGGATGTGTGGGTTAGGAGGATTAGCAAAGGGAAACACAGGGATTGGGTGGGAAGCACTTTATGGGCCAAAGGGCCTGCTTCAACTCTGTACAGATTCTATGACTGATACAATTATTTTCCTTCAGATAACAATTTGGCCAAACATTTCTCCTTTTGTGTTGCTATCCAGAATAAAAGAGATTTTTACCAAGCTTCTTTAATGAACCCAAAACAATCCAGTTTTTATTATACAAAACTTACTCTATAGAACAAGCGGCAAGGGCTATTTAACTTCTAAGGTATAATACAAAATTAGAATGATATCCCCTTTATCCCAAACAGACATACTCACACAACCTAAAAAGCAACAGTTTCTGCAGAGATTATTTTTTTAAAAATGGAAAGGTAAATAAAACACTAGTGCTGGCAAAACATCTGAAGACACAAGATAAAATTTGGTACTTTTCCTAATCTACAAGGATTCTTGTCAATAAGTGAATATAAGTACTGACAACTAAAGATTGATGGAAGATCTTCTTGAAATCAAGCTGGGTCCAAGTATTTACCCTGCAATAGGAAGGATATTATTAAACTGGAGAAGGTGCAGAAAATATTTACATGGATGTCACAGAGAAGAGAGGCTTTGAGTTATAAGGAAAGGCTAGATAAGCTGAGGCATTTTTCACTGCAGCATAAGAGGTTGGGGAGTGACCTTGTTGAGGTTTATAACATCATGAGGGGCACAGTTAGAATAGCAAAGGTCTTTTCCCTAGGGTTAGGGAGTTCAAAATTAGAGGGCTTAATTTTTAGGTGGGAAGAGAAAGATTTAAAAGAAACCCAAGGGGTAACTTTGTCACACAGAGGCTGGCTTGTACATGGAATGAATTGTCAGAGGAAGTAATAGATGCAGGTACAGTTACAACATTTAAAAGACATTTGGACAGGTACATGAACAGGAAGGGTTTAGAAGGATATGGGCCAAATGCAGGCAAATGGGATTAAGTTAGTTTGGGAAACTTGGCTGGCATGGACCAAAGAGTCTGTTTCCGCGCTGTATGACTCTATGGCACTATTTGGAAAGTGATTATAGTTCAACTGTTCAGGGTTTACAAGGTAATTAGAAAAATTGCTTTTTAGCTACAATGGTTCTTGAGCTTCAGAATAATTATAAAGTACAACATTACACAGACATGGGACTTGGCTCAACCATTAGCTTGCTGTTGGTTAAAATAAACTTCCCAATGCCTGATACAAAACCTCTAACATGGTCCAAGTGACGCAAAATCTTATTAAATCTTTTCATAATTTAACCTCAATTACCAATGCAAAGCACAGTCACCACGACTTATAAGGAAAATGTTTGACAAAGAAAACAAGCAGAACTCTATACTTCTGCCTCATATCTTGCAGAATTCAGACTTTGAGATTTAGTTGTTATTTTTAAACTGCTTTAACCTCTCAAACACTTGCTTTAACTTCTCATACCCTCTTGGATTTGGCTGATAATTTACAAACCTTCAAGCAGTCAGTCCTTCCAGTGAGAACTATAGGTCCATGAGCCAGGTTGACTCTTTCTGACCCTCCTCCTTGACTGCATATCCCCTGACTCTGAGATCACCATGATTTGGCTGGAACTCATAATTCCCAATACGGCTTGTCTGTCTGCTGTTCATTACAGCTTGAGTCAGGCTGACCGGTCCTGACTCAACTTTGCCCTACAGTAACATTCTTTCAACTTTATCTCTTTTTTAAAGCCTCATTTCAAGAATATCATGACCACATCAACATTTTCCTGTTATTCTTGCTATTCAGAGGTCTGATAGCTAAGCTTCCTGACTACATTTCACGCAAAGTCAAACCAGAATGATTATTAAAACAGAACAGTGAAGGCCACGTGATTGGTTTACAATATTTTTGAATACCGCTCCTATTTATAGATGGCAGGACAAGAACACATGGTCCCGAGATTGATACAGATTTGATTTGTCCATTTCCCTCCGCAATGGGAACTCATCACTGTAACAATGGCTAGATTCCAACACTATTGTATTATTTATTCAGTCCCTTGATTGCATCAAGCAATGACAGGTACTGGCACTTATCTGCACCATTGTTCCATGACAGCAGTGAGACCAGTGAAGTATTCCTCTTGCTGAGCCACTGTATTTTACTTGACGTCTGAATTTAACTTCATATTGCTTATGATGAGAGCTGACTTTGAATTCATCATATTTATATCTGTGTGTTTGGGCTTTTGATAAGACCATAAGACCATAAGACATAGGAGTGGAAGTAAGGCCATTCAGCCCATCGAGTCCACTCCGCCATTTCATCATGGCTGATGGGCATTTCAACTCCACTTACTCGCACTCTCCCTGTAGCCCTTGATTCCTTGCGAGATCAAGAATTTATCAATCTCTGCCTTGAAGACATTCAACGTCCCGGCCTCCACTGCGCTCTGTGGCAATGAATTCCACAGGCCGACCACTCTCTGGCTGAAGAAATGTCTCCTCATTTCCGCTCTAAATCGACCCCCTCTAATTCTAAGTCTGTGCCCACGGGTCCTAGTATCCCCACCTAACGGAAACAACTTCCCAGCGTCCACCCTTTCTAAGCCATGCATTATCTTGCCAGTTTCTATTAGATCTCCCCTCAACCTTCTAAACTCTAATGAATACAATCCCAGGATCCTCAGCCGTTCATCATATGTTACGCCTACCATTCCAGGGATCATCCATGTGAATCTCCGCTGGACACACTCCAGTGTCAGTATGTCCTTCCTGAGGTGTAGGGCCCAAAATTGGACACAGTATTCTAAACGGGGCCTAACTAGAGCTTTATAAAGTCTCATGTGGCTTACGCTCTGTGTTTTCCCAATTGGAGGGGATTCCAAAACTCAAGTGTAGAAAGGGTTGCTGGACAGCCATCAGCACAGAGACTTTCCCATAGCCTTTTCAACACTAAGCTTTATAGCAATTAAGGACCATATACCCCAGCTTTTATCTTCCTAAAAGCTTTCCTTACATTATTTTTCCCAAAGTCGCTTGACTTTCTTTAAATAGCAAGTAAACCACAGCTTATTTAAAACTGTTGATTTCATTTGCAAAATACCCCACGGTAAAACCATTTTCAACCCAGAAATCATGCAAACAAATTCATATCTTCAAATATTGCACATAATATTTTGGAGCTCTTCCTCAAAGGTGAACTATTGCTTAAAAAAAAAGTAACCTGCAGGATGTCGTTGCACAATTATTGCCCATCCTAACATGTCCTCGAGAAGGTAATAGTTGGGTCCAGACTTCAACTGCCGGAGTTAACTAAGAGACTTGCTGGACCACCTCAAAGGACAGTCAGGGATCAACCATATTGCTATGAGTCTAGAGTTACTAATAGGCTGGAATAAATGTAAACAAATTAAAAATTATTGGGTGTGGTTTTATAAATTGTTGCCGTCAACATATTTGACATTTTGTGAGACTTCAAATGTTTCAGGATTCAGCGATCCAGTATCTGAAACGAATGTGAAACCTTAAAATGGATCTTCATTTCCAAGATGTGATAACTAAAGTTATTCATGAAAAGTTCATGTGATTTAGGTTGTTTTATGCAATGGAAACCCTTGTTTAAACAGTTATAGAATTATTGAGTTGTGCAGTCCGCTACTCTTTGACACACCATAATGTATGCAACACATGACAAATCAGATATCGCATACAGCGAGGCTATGGTACTTTGGATTGCATAGTAATATTTCTGAGCATCACGCTCTGACATAACAATAATTGGCATTCAAATACTTTGAGCTTGTCTGAGAAGGCTAGCTATACCAGCAAAGCAAGAAGCAAGGTAAGTATTGGGATCAAAGGTTAGAGATTGCTGATTTTTCACATCAATAATTCATGTTGGCTTTGATCTCAGAGAAGCACAAGAACATGAGTTAGTACACTTAAAAAACCACAGAGATCTGCTTGAACATTCTTTCATCTTATTTCTTTAAAGACATTTGATCAGTTTAATCATTGATCAAAATCTAATCCTTATAACAGTTACTTTCCATCTTATTTCTTTACAAATGCCCTCAAAACAATAGACTGTCATCTTATTCCACAAGCAGATTATGAGCAAAAGGGCAACTAGAGAGAGTAAGGCCACTTAAAGATCAATGAGGTCATCTATGTGTTGAACGTCAGGAGATGGAAGAGATACAAAATTAATATTTTGCGTCGGTTTTTATTGTGGAGAAAGAAATGAAGGCTAGAGAACTAAATATTGATATTTTGAAAACAGTTCACGTTACAGAAGAGGAAGAGCTTAAGAAAATTTTAAAGTGGACAAATCTTTGGGACCTGATTAAGTGTATCCCAGGATGTTTTGGGAAGTTAGAGGAGAAATTTGTGGGTGCCCTACCAGAGCTATTTGTATCAGCTTTGACCATGGCTAAGGTGCCAGAGGACTGAAGGTGGCTAATGTTGTGCCTTTATTTTAATAAGGCTGTAAGGAGAAGCTTGGGAACTATGAACCTGTGAGTCTGACATCGGTGGTGGGAAGGTTGTTGGTGGTGACTCTGAAAGATAGGATTTACATGCATTTGAAGAGACAAAGACTGAGTAAGGATAGTCAACATGGCTTTGTGTGAGGGAAATCATGTCTCACAAACTTGATTGAGTTTTTTGAGGAAGTAATCAAAAATATTGATGGCAGCAGAGCGATAGACATTGTTTACATGGACTTTAGTAAAGCCTTTGACAAGGTTCCTCTTTGCAGAGTGGTAAAGTTAGATCACATGGCATTCAGGAAGAGCTTGCCAATCGGAAACAAAATTGACTTTAAGGCGGGAGACAGAAGGTGGTGGTGGACCATTGTTTTTTTGGAGTGATGGCCTGTGATCAGCAGTGTTCCACAGGGATCAGTGTTGGTTTTGTCATTTATACAAATGTCTTGGATGAGAATTTAGAAGGCTTTGTTAGTAAGTTTGTGGATGACACCAAAATTGATGGTATAGTGGACAGCGAAGAAGATTGTCCAGGGTTACAAAGAGATCTTGATCAACTGGGTCAACATGCTGAGGAGTGGCAGATGGAGTTTGCTTTGAATAAATGAAAGGTATTGCATTTTGGTAAAACAACAGGGCAGGACTTATAAAAGTAATGGCGGGTTAGATTTGTTTACTATTATCCATATTTTTGTAAACAAGCAATACGTTATATGGCAAGATGTACAGAATTGTTAGCATTAACTGCCCTCCAATGCAAAAGTAAATATTTGCAGAATAATGTGTCCATTTTTTCCTCTTAGAATACTGTTCAACCAGTCATTATCCCACTGGACTAATAGGTTCTTTTGTTTCATTGAACAAATAAAAAATACATTTTTACTTAAAAATGTATCTATCATACATTCCAAAAGTAGAAATGTCTAAACATTTATGTAAAAAGGTATTCAGATCATTTGGCAGATATGAAGGCCTGTTTGCTTAAGCCTTTCCATAACAACAAGCTCATTCTTAAATAAACCAAGAGTCCATATTCTGATGTTTAAAGCAGCTCTGTTTTGCAAATTTAATTAGGTTAGGCTGTGTGCACCCCATTTTAATTAGAGAAATGCATTCACTCTGAAGAGACTGGAGAGTGTAAAATATTATACAGTAGCATATTTTTGCTGGCAAAATGACATTACATCATCGAATAAATTTGTTTCCTTGGTAACATGAATAAAAATGTCAACCCACGCATGCCAATAGATCCAAAAAGCCAAGAAAGAAGGGATCATTTTAAAACATTAATAATAACGAAATGTTCACCTGGTTAATGTTACAATTATGTTCTTTACTTATTGTGGAATAGGTTTGAATTGATATTAGGTATATTTGCTTCAAATTTTATACCAAAAATGAGCTATGCATATATCAGTGCCTTGTTTAATTAAAGTGCCACTTCCCAAGTATTAGCAGTGTGGCAAAACATCCTTATTCTGAAATTAAACCTAGCGTATTGAAAGTTAAAGGCTAAGTACTTCTTGGTTGTAACTATTCCCAGCTACAGAGAGTGGGTGGAAGATGTTTCTGGTAAGCCTTCAGCTTTCTCACCTGGGAAAGAGTTCCTTGCTTGGTTTTTGTTTCCTTGGAGTCTGTTTCAGTGGGAGACGTCTTTTCATATCTGAACAGATTGCATAAAAAGCAACCAGTCAGTAATTTGACAAGGTTCCAAACAAGAAATTAGCAAAAATGAAAATGCGCCGTTTGGAGGTGGAGGTGAAGTCAGAGGTTAGGAAGAAAGACATGTATCAGTAGTAGTGATATAATTTCACTCTTAAGTTGAACCTGATGTCCCATTAGAAGACAGCATGTATCTCAGATGTAATGAAACAACTATTAAGGAAAATGAAATAATACTATTTATTGTGCATCAACACTGAGCCTATGTTCTGCTGAAGAGTTCATGGGGGCATCCTTCCTCACTTGGCATTAGAAGCTTAGGCTAATACCAACAAGAAGGATTGGTGACAGTAAAAGGTCCCAAGACTCTCTCTACCACCATTCTAATCGTATTTTCCGGAGATCTTCACTGGGGCCTTGATTTTCAGTGTTCATATAAATGACATGGTTGAAAGTACAGAGTTTGATATCCAACTTTGCAGATTACACTAAGTTATTCAATACAGTAATATGTAAAGATGAGTGCTAAAAGTTCCAAAGGAAAATAGATTTATCAAGCAAATGGCCAAAACTAAAACTAGAGAGATGTGTATCTCTAAGGAAATTACATTAAATCAAAGTACATGATATTTGCGTATAAAAAATACACACTATACCTTTTTGTCAATGTACCGACCACACATTCAGCTGGTTGAGCCTGGTCCATCATTTAATATGTTCATGGTTCTTGAAATACTTCAATGCCTTTTATATGCATTCTCTCCAATAACATTTCATACCATTGATAATCCAAAATTTACCAATCTATACTTTATACATACCCAAAGACTGAGCCTCCACAGGTAAGTGGGTAAAGATTCTTTGGGGTAAAGATTCACCACCATCTAAATAAAAATTTTTCTCTTCATCTTGGTCCTAAATGGCATGCCCCTTATTTTTAAATTGTGCACCCTAATGTCCCAAATCTGGGGAAATATTTTACCTGTGTCTTCTCTGCCTATGCCTTCAGGGATTTTGAGAGTTTTCATAAAACCATAAAACTCAGGAGCCACTCAGCCCATCGGGTCGGCTTCATCATTCACAGAGATCATGGCTGACCTGATAATCCTCAACACCATTTTTCTGTCTTTTCCCTGTAACCTATCATTCTCATACTGATTAAAATTCTGTCAATCTCAGCCTTGAGTATACTAAATGACCCAGCCTCAACAGCCCTCTGCAGTAAATAATCCCATCAATATACTACCATCTGAGATAAGAAATTCCTCCCCATCACTCTTTTACATGTGTGACTGCTTGTTCTGAGGTTATGCCCTCTGGCATAAACTGTCCCACAAGAGGAAATTATCCTTCCCAATCTACCCTGCCACAGACTATAAGAATCTTGTACTTTTCAGAAAGATCTCACTCCTCTCACCAGTGTCTACAGGATCAAACTGTGCAACAACATAAGACCTCCATACCTAGCATCAGCCGAGTGAACCTTCCCTGTAATGCCTCCAAGGCCGGTGTATCTTTCCATAGATTAGAGGCCCAAACTGATCACAGTGTTCCAGCTGAGGTCTGATAGTGCCTTGTACAGTTTGAGCAAAACCTCCCTACTTTTACATTCAATTCCCTTTGAAATAAAGGCCAAAATTACATTTACCTTCAATATTACCTGCTAAATATGTATGTTAGCTTTTTGTGTTTTTTGCACAAGGACTCCCAAGACCCATTGTCTCAGCTTTCTACTGTCTTTTATCATTTTAATAATATCCAGCCCCTCTATTGCTCCTGCCGAAGTGCATAACTTCACAATTCCCAACATTATTTTCCATCTGCCAAGTTTTTACCCATTCACATAGCTTGCATATATCACTTTGCAGATTCCTTTTGTCATCCTCACCACTTGCCTGCCCAACTATTTCATCTGCAAACTTGGCTACAGTCTATTCAGTTTCTTAAATCGAAGCAATTAATATATGTTTTAAGTAGTTATGGCTCCAGCACTGATACCTTTGATAGTTCACTAGAAAAACATTGCCACCTAAACATGCCCCATTATCTCAACTCTCTGTCTTTCATTAGTTAGCCATTCCTCTGTACAACCTCCAACGCCATGGGCTTTTGTCCTATTAAATAGCCTAAAATGTGGTAGCTTATCAAATGTCTTCTGAAAATCTAAACATATTACCTCCACTCCTTCCTCTTTACCCTGTTGGTTACCTCCTTAAAGAACTCTAACAAATTTATTAGGCGTGGTTTCCCCTCCATGAAACCATTTGGGCAAATGGCTAAATAAATCACTCGACACTCCGAGTCCTCTTCCAGGATCAAAGTGTTTGTTGATGTTACACTGGTGGGAAGAATCCGCTGGGAGTCCAGAAGCTGTTTCACTGAACAAAAGAGAAGTACAGCACAGGAACAGACCCTTCAGCCCTCCAAGCCTGTGCTGATCATCATGCCCTAACTAATCTAAAAAACAAACCTTTATTTGGTCTGTATCCGTCAATTCCCCCCTTATTTATGTAACCATCCAGGTGCCTCTTGAATGTCACTGAAGTGTCTGCTTCCACCACCTCTTCTGGCAAAGTGTTCCAGGCTCCTACCACTTGCTGCATGAAAAACTTCCCACACACATCTGCCTTAAACTTACCCCCTCTCGCCTTGAACCTGTGCCCCCTTGTAAATGAAACTTCAACCCTGGGGAAAAAGCCTCTGACTATCCACCCTATCAATGCCTCTCATAATTTTCTAGACCTCTATTAGGTCTCCATTCAGCTGCCATCTTTCCAGTGAAAATAATCCTAGTCTTTTTAACCTTTCCTCATAGTTAATGCCCTCGAGACTGGGCGACTTCCTGGTGAACTTTCTCTGTACTCTCTCCAAAGCTTCCACGTCCTTCTGGTAGTGCAGCAACAAAAACTGCTCAAGTACACTAAATGCGGCCTAATAAGGGTTTTACATAGCTGTAATATGATTTGCCAATTCTTGTACTCCATGAACGCAGCCGATGAAGGCAAGCCTGCCATAAGCCTTCTTAAACACCTTGGCCACCTGTGTTGCCACTTTTAGTGAACTGTGGACCTGCATGCCCAGATCTGTCTGAATGTTAAAGTTCCTAAGGGTTCTGCCATTTACAGTATAGTTCACACCTAAATTTGATCCTCCAAAATGCATCACCTCGTATTTGTCTGGAGTGAACTCTGCCTGCCATTTCTGTGTCCAAGTCACCAATCTATCTATATCCTGTTGTATCCTTTCATAATCACTAGCACCACTGGCAACTCTACCAATCTTCATATCACCTACAAACTTGTTAATCAGGCCATCCACATTTTCCTCCAGATCATTAATGAACACTACAAACAACAGGTCCTGTGGAACACCACTAGTTACCGGTCCCCATTCTGAAAAACACCCTTCTAACACTACCCTCTGTCTTCTATGACCAAGCCAGTTTTGTATCCATCTAGCTAGTCCACCCAAATCCCATGTGATTTTAGTTTTTGTACCAATCTGCCATGTGGGACTTTATTACGTGCCTTACTAAAGTTCAAATAAATTGCATCTATAGCCCTTCCCTCATCAATTATCTTTGTCACCTCTCCAAAAAATTCAATATTGTTGGTGAGACATGACTTACCCCATATAAAACCATGCTGCGTGTCACCAACTAGTCCATGTTCTTCCAAATGCACATATATCTTGTCCCTCAATATCTTCTCCAAGAGCTTCACCACCACAGACGTCAGGCTCACTGGACTATAATTTCCTGGATTATCCCTGCTTTCTTTCTTAAACAAGGGAACAACATTGGTTAATCTCCAGTCCTTTGGAACTTTGCCTGTAGTCAAAGAGGATGTGAAGATATCTGCTAATGCCCCAGCTATTTCTTCCTTTGCCTCTCACAGTAACCTGAGTTAGATCCCATCTGGTCCTGGGGACTTGTCTACCTTAATGCAATTTGGAATACCCGAAATTTCATTCTTCAACATATTGACATTCTCTATAGCATTCACAAACTCATCTCTGACCACAACATCAGTCATGTCCTTTTCCTTGGGGAATACTGATACAAAGTACTCATTAAGGATCTCCTGACTTCCTATGGCTCCACATATAACTTCCCTCCTTTTCCTTGAGTGGGCCTACTCTTTCCCTTGCTACCTCTTTCTTCTAATATATGCTTAAAAGCCTTGGGATTCTCCTTGAACCTGTTTGCTAAAGACAATTTCATAGCCCCTTTTAACCTTTCTAATTCCGTGTTTAAGTTTCTTTCTACTTTCTCTATACTCCTCAATGGCTTTGTCAGTTTATAGCTGTTTAGACCTGTCATATGCTTCCTTTTTCCTTTTGACTAAGCTTACAACTTCTCTTGTCATCTATGGTTCCTGAATCCTGACATTCCTATCCTTCAGTTTTGCAGGGACATGCATGTCCTGCACTTTAATTAACTGGTCTTTAAAAGCCTCCCACATGCCAGATGTAGATTTGTTCTCATAACTGCTCCCAATCCACATTCCCCAATTCCTGTCTAATTTGGATGTAATTGGCCCTTGCCCAATTAAGCACCCTCACCTGTGGGCCACTCTTGTCCTTGCCCATAACTATTCGAAATCTTATCGAGTTATGGGTCACTAAACCCAAAATGGTCTCCTACTGAAACATCGATCACCTGTCCTGGCTCATTTCCTCGTACCAAGACTAATATATGGCTTCCCCTCTGCACAGTGGAAGGTCAAACTTTTATATGTTTATTTTCAACCCGCCTTTAACAATTACAAACAAATCGTATTATTAATTGATGCCATATACATCCAGTCAGGTTAATCATGTGACTGGATGGTCAATGATGGACAACTTTATGGACAACCTTAAGTCTTCCCACGATCTTATGATGTTTACTAGATATCCTTATCACCTAGCCTTAGGCTTTCCCATGCCACCCTATTCAACAACATTCCAATACTGCTGACTTCTGTACCTATTATTCAATCCTCCCTGTTTGCAGAATGAGACCACTGTCTCTGATTGTCTGTCCATAGGAATTCCGTTAAACTCGTTAATGTTAGTTTGCTGTTTGCGTTTAGACCTTCTTGGTGCACATAATGTGTATTGACAATTACCTCAAGAGTTTTAAATATAGTAGGATCAGAATTTTTCTTCTCATCTTTACTAAATCCCAAATTTTGAACTAGCTGGTAAAAGGGGCATTTATCAAAGTTTTTCAAGGCTTTCCTTATCAAGACTGTCTCAGTTTCTAAAGCTAGCTATCTACAAGAATCCAATTAAGTCCCCTGATGTTGAATGCATTGAATTAACTACATGCATTTATGTATATGTGACTAGAACACTGAAAGAGTGCTAATTAACGTGAGCTAACTTTTTGCCCTTCTAACCCGTGTTGAATAGCAAACTTTAAATTAGCTTTCAAGGAGTGTTCCTATCAGCACTTCCCTTATCAGAGCTGTTTTAGTGCAAGTAGTAGTTTTTTTTACTTCTTCTTAATAAGACACTACTACGTGACGTCAATGGGACACGTTTTTATCTTGTCTAGTTGCTTTGGGTATGAACATCATGATTCTGACTGGGTAAGTTACTGCTTCAGCCAACAATCTTTTTTGGCTATTTTTATTTCAAAGAAAATCCATGGCAGCCTTTACCTTTTTTTCCTTTTCTGGTGTTTGCCAGAGGCTGCATAGTGATAGAGAGAGGGGGTGGGGTGGGGTGGGCATTGGTGGTTGGGGGTTGGAGGGGTACCAGCTGCCGACATCGCTAACAGGTGGTAGTGAATGCAAAGGTGCTGACACGAACAAAGAATGAGCTTATGAACTAAAATGACCTGTGCCCAATGCTAGTTTGAGCCGATCTAAACCAATTTGAATTAACTAAGTTCTGCGAAAAAGTAAGAAAGATAAGGTAATGCAAAAGCCTTATTTGGATGAGAAGTAATGAGGTAATGCTACCTAAGTCTCTGGGCCAGGCTCAATAAGGTAAAGGCATACGATAAGTGAATTAGCCTGAGCCAATAGGAAGAAGACAGCATGACTTGAGAGAGTTAAGCAAAAGAATAAAAAGAAGAACCTTGGGGCATACAGTCGTTAAAAGCTTTGGAGACCAACCATCGCAGAAGCAGACCCTACATCAAGGATGTGGTGACGACACCGAGTACAGCGCCCGGCCAGCATCGGCCCTCATCGGCAGCAGCAGCTATCCTGATAGGGTATTAGCTTTTATGTTCTGTGACTACTTGAGGAGTGTCAGACGACTCGAGTGGCTGTCTAAGTAGTCTCTTGTTCAGTTTGCAGGAAAATATATAAGATCTAGTTTTGTGATTAAAAACAATTAAACAATATGTGTCTTGTTAAATACACTAAGAAAGTGAGATTATGAGAATAGACTCTTCTCCTCTCTGTATAAGCCGATAACTAGAGCTGGTGTTCTCTGGGGTCCCGACAACAGTGGGATGTAGTGATCTCTGGATGGCCAGCATTTCTTACCCATCCCTAGTTGCCCTTGCGAAGGTGGTGGTGAGCTGCCTTCTTGAACCGCTGCAGTCCACCTGCTGTGAATTGGCCCACAATGCCATTAGGGAGGGGATTCTAGGATTTGACCCAGGTACAGTGAGGGATGGCAATATATTTCCAAGTCAGGATGGTGAGTGGCTTGAAGGGGAACTTGAAGGTGGTGGTGTTCCCATATGTCTGTTATCCTTGTCCTTCTAGATGGAAGTGATCACAGGTTTGGAAGGCGCTATATGAGGATTTTCAGTGAATTTCTCAAGATAGTGCACACTGCTGCTACTGAGCTTCGGTGGTGGAGGGAATGAATGCTTGTGGATGTGGTGGCAATCAAGCAGGCTGCTTTGTCCTGGATGCTGTCGTGCTTCTTGAGTGTTGGTGGAGCCGCACTCATCCAGGCAAGTGGGAAATATTCCATCACACTCCTGACTTGTGCCTTGTAGATGGTGGACAGGCTTTGGGAGCCAGGGGATGAATTACTCACTGAAGTATTCCTAGCCTCTGATCCACTGGAGCCACTGTGTTTATGTGGTGAGTTCAATTGAGTTTCTGGTCAATTGTAACCCTCAGGATGTTGATTGTCAGGGATTCAGTGATGGCAACACTATTGAATGTTAAGCAGTGGTGGTTAAATTGTCTCTTATTGGTGATGGTCATAGCCTGGCATTTATGTGGCACAAATGTCACTTGCCATTTGTCAGCCCAAGCCTGAATATAGTCCAGATCTTGTTGCTTATGCTAACGGACTGCTTCAGTATCTGAGGAATCATGAATTGTCTTAAACATTGTACAATCATCAGCAAACATTCCCACTTCTGACCTTATGATAGAGGGAAGGTCATTGATGAAGCAGCTGGAGATGGTTGGGCCTAGGACACTACCTGGAGGAACTCCTGCAGAGATACCCTGGAGCTGAGATGACTGACTTCAAATGAGCATGACCACCTTCCCATGTGCCAGGCATGACTCTAACCAATTGGGAATTTGCACCCCGATTCCCATTGATTCTAGTTTATGTTTACTAAGAACCATGGGTGGACCTAACATTTATGAAAGGAAGGGAAGGATAAGAATGTCAGTAATGAGACAAATGTTTATGTCTGGGGTGGAATCTATCATCGCTGTCATAAACTTTCAGAATGACAGTAGTAAATTTATTCCTCACAGTTTTTTTTCTAATACTCTAACGAAGCCATGATGTCTTTACTTGATCACATTGTGTATTTCTAAATGCTCTGCCATTGTAACCTTTATATTAGACTCTAAAATGTCCCCAGTAACAGATGTTAAGCTACCTAGCCTATTGTAATCTGGTTTTCTGTCACTTTTTAAAAAATAAATATGTTACTTTGGCAGGTTTCCTATTTTCTAGGGCTTTTCAAGAACCTAAGGACTTTTGGAAGATTTCTTCCAGTGCATCCATGGTATCTGTCGTCTCTTCTTTCAATTTCCTATGATGAATCCTACCCAGGGGAACTTATCAGTATTTAGCTCCTTGATTTGCCAGAGCACTTTTCCTCTTGTGATAGCTATTGCATTTATTTCCTCGTCCTTTTGTCTCTCAGTTTTGTAGTTTTAGAATGTTATTGATGACTTCTTTTGCGAAAATCTATTTAACTCCACTGCTATTTCCTGGTTCCCAATTATTATGTTCACAGCCTCCTTCTCTAAGTGCCGTGTGTTACCTTTGGCCTCTCTTTTCTTTTTTCATGCATTTAATGAAGCTCTTGTTGTCCATATTGATATTACTTGCAAGTTTACCATCAAAGTTTATTTTCTCCTTCTTCATTGCTACATTGGTCATCTTTTGTTCATTTTTAAACCTTTCCCAACACTAATCTTTGCTGTATTGCATTGTTTTGGTATTCAGTTTGATACTATTCCTAACTGCCACAGTTTCAATGAGATCACCTTTCATTGTTTGAAACATTAGAAAGTACAGGCCTAGTTTGCCATTCTCTCTTCAAAGGGCAGACCTGCCATCATGTTAATAGAACTAGTGAACCTTTGTTGCACTCACTATATGATAATAACATCTTTTTCTAAGACTAATCTGTGCAAATTACTCCAGGTATAGTCTAACCAAGCTCCACTATAATTGAAGCGAGACTTCATTCCTCCTGCATTCACATCTTCAAGCTAACATTCCATTAGCCTTTCAAAAAGCTTACACCAGAATATTCGCCTTCATTGACTAATTGTCAAGGATACGCAAGTGTCTTTGCACATATGCACTATCGAAGCTGCCGCCAAATTATACCTAAGTAAAGAGTTAGTATTGTTAATAAACTTCAAGATGTCTGGCTCAACAAGAACATCATTGTCTGTGGTATATTTTACATAAGATAACATATAGAAAACCATAAGGTATGCAATATTGGCAAGTTGTGCTGGCAGAAAGTGGGCACTCGAATGTAGTTGTGACAAGTAGTTAGTGCCAATAAGTGAATACTAATGGCTGAAACAGTGAAAGCAACATGACAGTAATAACAAGTCTTTTTTCCTATAAAGGCCACATCTTTTTAACTTTTTTTTATTTTGGATTGTGGAACAAGTGATTTAAACCGAGGGCTGTGAAGGAGTTGTCACACTTTTTAAAATGAGTCACTGGAAATCATTGTGAGTTATGTTTACACTGTTGCTTTGTTCAAGGGATGGGAGGAAGACCTTTAAGATTCCACAGCACAATGAGTATGTGCAAAATAGGCTAGCCCAGTGATAGATTGCTCATCGTTTGTGCTAATCAGGACCTGTTGTACAGGCCAGGAGTCATCAGCAGTGAAAACAACTTTCTGCTTTGCTCCTGGTGAACAGAGAGTTTTGCTTTTGGTTAGAATTGACTGGAGCTGAAAAGTCATGGAAATGGAAAGAATGAAAGTGAGAAAATTAGAATTAAGTTGCAGAGGCAAAAATAAGGGAAAGAAAAGAGCGAGAGAACACATCTATAAGCTAAAAATGCTGCATTTTGGGAAAAGAGTCATTAGGTGCTGGTATGTACTTTGATGGGGAGAACCCTGGTCATAATCTGAAGTCCAATAAGGAAATGTTTCAGGCTCTGCCAAAATTTGAGGAAGGGGATGTGGAGTTGTTCTTTCTATCTTTTCAGACTTCTGACAAAAGACAAATGAATTGGTCAAAACAAGGCAGAGCATTGACCATGCCAAGCAAGTTGACGCGGAAAGCACAAGAAACTTGTGCTTCACTAACATAGGAGGTTCATAGGGATTATGATACTTTAAAAATAGCTATATTGAGCGCATATGAGTTAATGTCTGAGGCATATAAGCAAAGGTTTTAGAATTTAAGGTGTAAACCTACACTGAATTTGTAAAGATTATGCAAAGTAATCTTGACATGAGGTTACAGGCATTAGAAGATGAAACCATGTATGAAGTCCTCAGAGAGATCGTTCTCGTGAAAGAATTTAGAAACTCACTACCTATTCATAATAAAAATGCAACTACTAGACGGGCTACTGTAATGGCTGAAATTATGAGCTGATCCATAAAAATAATCCTTTTACGTCACCCTCATAAACTCAAGAGGGAATAAAATCGGGAGAGTGCAAAGAAGGCAAGTAGCCAGGATGAAGAGTGCATAACTGGGAAAGCCCCAAGATCTCTTCTTCAGATTGATGAAGAAAGTGCTGAGGTTGGAGGTGAAAATTGAAGGTCTAAGTGTTTTTAAATGTAATAAAGTGGATCATATTCATTCAGAATACTGGAAGTTACAAAGGAAGCCCATGAGACTTATTGGGTTTCTAAAGAATGAATCCAAAAAGAGAACTCAAAAGGAAAATGCTGCAGATCAAATTATAGCTTCAGCTACAACTACAAGAATAGAGGTAAACTGCTGTGAGCGAAGGATAAGTGAATACAATAAGTAAGGAATGTAAAAGGACTTTTTTTATCGATCTTCTATTATTCTTTTGCCAGTGTGCGCAGCTACATGTATATTGTAATCTATGCTTACAATTCATGAAAAAAAATAAACCCATCAATTGCAACAATGCTTTCAAAACAACAATCGATTGCATACATTTTCGGTTACTGCTGAATACAGCATAGCCAAGGAGATCAAGAACCTGATTCACTGTGATATATATTATGGAGATCAACAGATAGAAAGCACAAGTGCATCAACCTGCACAGCAAGCATGGAGACAGTCAATTAGGATGCAGTCTTTTGGGAAATTGTGCTTTTTGCATTCTGACTACATGAGTGCAAAATGTTGGGGTTTCAACACTGACCAGAAAATTCAGCCCATAGGAAGGTCTAAACAAAACTGGTAGAGTTGGCAAGGATTTGGGCACCTTTCAGCCCTTGAATCTACTCCATCATTGAATGTGCTCACAGCCGATCATTCATCTCAGTTGCCTGTTCTCGCTTTTACCCCATACAGTGTGACCCCTTCACAGTAGTACTGCTGCCTCACACTGCCATGGACCTAGGTTCACTTCTACCCTTGGGCAACTGTCTGTGTGGAGTTTGTATTTTCTCTCTGTATCTGTTTTGGTTTCCTTCGGGTACGCTGATTTCCTCCCAGAGTCCACGGACGTGCATGTTAGGTGGATTGGCCATGCCAAATTGCCCATAGTGTACAGAGATGTGCAGGCTGGGTGGATTAGCCACTGGAAAGGCATGGTTACAGGGATAGAGTAGGGAGGTGGATCTGGGTGGGATGGTCTTCGGAGGGTCATTCTGGATTCTATGGGCCAAATGACCTTCTTCATGCTGTAGGGATTTTATGATTCTAATTATGTCTGCCTTCTTCTTGAAACCATTCAATGTTTTGACTTCAACGTTTCCTGTAACAGAGAATTCCGCAGACTCGCAACTCTCTGAAATAAAAAAAAATTTCTCCTCGTCTCAGTCTTATTTTGAAATTCGGAAGAAGGCAGTCATAGTCTATTCCAAAAAAAACTTTCAGACAATCATGCAGCTTGTCCTAAATAATTATTCTTACATTTCAAGTGCTTGTAAGTCCATCTGAATGTTTACCACACACGTAAATTTGAATCAACACATATTATAATTCAGAAATCTGCCAAATTCCTACCCTGCACAAAAATAGATTTTATAGTGCTCCTCAGACTGAGATTTCTGGCATGGATGTCAGAATGGGGTCAGTGGTCCCTGTATATATCTGTATTATTTTTAAAGTATTCTAAAGAACACCATCATCTGATAACACAATGTGACAGCAAGTAGAATCACTCTGTAAAATAGGTTGGTTTGTTCTAATAATTACTTCCTTTCAGATGTGTAAAATGGGATTATTGAACCGTATCACACCACTAAACAATATATTTTTGAAAACGTAGTCAGATAATAAATTGAAAATCATGTTTCTTTCTTATATTTCACGGGTTATTAAAAGTGATATATAGCTTCCTCTCTGACTATAAGAATTTTCGAAATAGTTATTTAGAAACTGTATTGAAACTTAATCAGTAAGGAGCTTGGAATCCTGACACTCAGCAAAGTATCTGCACAATTACAGATAGTTTTCTTTCCTCAACTCTTTCGATAATGCAATTTTCTGTATTACTTTCCATTTGTTCTTAGTGAAATAATAAGTTATTGTTAGGATATCCATGAAAATGGAAGAATCATTTACTTGCTCACATTTAAGTGAAACACCGGTGTAAAAGTTTCAAATTTCATCAAATATTTGTTTGTGATTGATGTTCAAGTGCATGTGTCGGGCCAGGAGTTGGAATCTGTGAGTAGTCTCTTTAGTAAGCTATAACTACAGTGATCAATATAGTCTTTCATTGAAATTAATTGATTATCAGGAGGTTTACTGAATTTCAGGTTCTATTCTGGACCCCAGCTTCTTACTTTGGCCTCCACATACCTGACGTCTAATCTTGGATAAGCTGTAACTTCCATTACAGTCGCCATGAACATGACAGTCTACTCCTCTTGGTCCATTTTAACACACCATTTAATGAGTACCTCTTCCTCTGGAAGAAATGATGAATTATTGTACCTGCCCTCCACGACCAAATGGAAAATTGTTAAAAGCCTCAGCAAAGCTCATTACTCATCAGTAAACTGAAAACTTGTCATTCAGCAAAGTGTCCTTCTGTTCGAGAAGGAAACAAATGAAGATGATTCCACCCTTAATGCTTGTATTAGGAAGGCAGTAATGCAGTGGTATTATCACTGGACAAGTGACAAAGATAAGCTCTGAACACCTGGCAAATCCCACTAAAGCCAATGGTAGAATTTGTTTTCAAAAAATCTGTAATTGAAGGTGTAATGATGACCATAAAACTTTTGTCAATTGTTTGTAAAACCCATCTGGTTCACTAATGCCCCGGAAAGAAGGAAATCTACTATCCTTACCTGATCTGACCTCCATGTGTCACCAGACCTACAGCAATGTGTGTGTCCCTGAACTAATTCTGTCTGAAATAACTTATCAAGCCAGTTAGTTCTGTCAAACTGCTGCAAAGTCTCAAAGAAGGAATGAACCAGACAGATCATGTAGTATTACTTCAGGCGCTGGAAATGGCAATGGCAAACTCTGTCACAATGGCAAAGTCCTTTCTAATATCTGGAGGATAATAAGCAAAACTGAGAGCTAACCCACAGACTGGTCAAGCAACAACCTGACATAGTTACACTCATGGAATCATACCTTAGAAAAAATGTCCCCAACAACATTTTTCAAGAGGGAAAGCATACTTGACCTCAAGCTTACCAATCTGCTGGCTGCAGATACATCTGTCCATGATGGTATTGATAACAGTGACCACCACGCAGTCCTTGTGGAAACAAAGCCCCACATTCACATTGAGAATAACCTTCATTGTGCCCACTATCATCGTGCTAAATGAGACAGATTTTGAACAGGTCTAGCAAATCAAGACTGGTCATCTGTGATGTGCTTTGGGCCATCAACAGCAACAGAATTGTACTCCAGCACAATC
Source organism: Ginglymostoma cirratum (assembly GCA_024137785.1). Lineage (NCBI taxonomy): Eukaryota > Metazoa > Chordata > Chondrichthyes > Orectolobiformes > Ginglymostomatidae > Ginglymostoma > Ginglymostoma cirratum. The sequence continues at coordinate 26,059,655 of JAHRHZ010000049.1, forward strand.
TGTAACCTCATCGTCTGGCATATCTCCCACTCAACCATTACCATCGAGCCAGGGGATTAACCCTGGTTCAATGGAGAGTGCATGAGGGAGCATACCTGAAAATGAGGCATCAACCTGATGAAGCTACCAAACAGAGCTACTTGCATACCAAACAGCATAACCAGCAAATGATGGACAGAGCTAAGCAATCCCACAACCAACAGATCAGATCTAAGTACCACAGTCCTGCCACATCCAGTCATGAATTGTGGTGGACAATTAAACAACTCACTGGAGTCTCTACAAATAGCCCCAACCTCAAAGATGGAAGCCCAGAACATCAGTGCCAAAGATAACGCTGAAGCATTCACAGCAAACATCAGCCAGAAGTGCCGAGTAGATGATCCATCCTGGCATCTTCCAGTGATCCCCAACATTACAGATACCAGTCTTCAGCCAATTCGATTCACTCCACGTGATATCAAGAAACGGTTGTAGACATTAGATACTGCAAAGGCTACAGGTCCTGACAACATTCCAGCAATAGTACTGAAGACTTGTGCTCCAGAACATCCCAATCCCCTAGCCAGTATCATTAAAACAGTGGTATCTACCCGACAAAGTGGAAAATTTCTCAAGTATGTCCTGCACACAAAAAGCAGGACAAATCCAACCCGGCCAACTACCGTTTCATCAGTCTGCTCTCGATCATCAGTAAAATAATGGAAGGTGTCACCAACAGTGCTATCAAGCAGCACCTGCTCAGCAATAACCTGCTCAGCGACGCCCAGCTTGGCTTCCGCCAGGGCCACTCAGCTCCTAACCTCATTACAGCCTTAGTTCAAACAGGGACAAAAGAGCTGAATTCCAAAGGTGAGGTGAGAATGACGGTCCTTGACATCAAAGCTGCATTTGAATGAGTGTGGCATCGAGGAGCATCTGGAATCAGTGGGTATCGGGGGCAAACTTTCCAGTGATTGGAGTCATACCTGACATGTAGGAAGATGGTCATAGTTGTGGGAGGTCAATCATCTCAAGTCCAGAATGTCTCTGCAGGAGTTCCTCAGGGCAGTGTCCTAGGCCCAACCATCTTCAACTGCTTCATCAATGACTTTCCCACCTTCATAAGGTCAGAAGCAGGGATGTTCGCTGATGATTGCACAATGTACAGGACCATTTACCATTCCCTAGATACTGAAGCAGATCATGTTCAAATGTGACAATATCTGGACAACAGCCAGACTTGGGCTAAGGAGTGGCATGTAACATTCGTGCCACACAAATTCCAGGCTATGACCATCACCAATAAGAGACAATCTAAGCACCACTCCTTGATAATCAATGGTGTTACCATCACTGAATACCCAGCTATTAAGATCCTGGGGATTATCATTGACCACTACACGCAGATCACACCATACAAAGTGCAAAAGGGTAAAATACAGAGTGAGGAACGCAATATTACAGCTGCAGAGAAGATGGACAAACCATGAGCTGAACATCAAGTTTAAAATATTAAAGGTCCATTCAGAAATCTAATAACAGCGGGGCAGAAGCTGTTCATGAATCTGTTGGTACGTTTTTTAAGCTTTTGATTCTTCTGCACAACAGAAGAAGTTGGAAGTGAGTATAACCAGGATGGGAGAGGTCTTTGATTATTTTGGCTGCCTTCCTGAGGCAGCGAGAAGTATAGATGGGATCAATGGATGGAACATTGGCTTGCTTGATGGACTGGGCTGTGTTCACAAGTCTCTGTAGTTTCGCACGGTCCTGGGCAGAGCCATTGCCATACCAAGCCTTGATGCATCCAAATAGAATGTACATCACCGTTCCTTCACTGCCACTAGATCAAAATCCTGGAAGTCCCTCCCTAATGGCATTGTGGGTCAAGCCCTAGAAAGCAGATTGCAGTGGTTCAAGAGGACAGTTCACCACCACCATCTCATGGGCAACCAGAGATGGGCAATAAATGCTGGGCAGCCTGCAATGCCCACATCCCACAGAATGAATTGGTCTCTTTTTAATCAGTTCCCAGCTATGTCCTGTCCTACAGCCAGACAGACACAGCAGTGTTGGTGGCACAGTGGTTGACAGTTGGGAGTAAGTTGACCCTGGGAGTCCTCAGCATGAACTCTGCACCCATGAAGACTCAAGCACAAGAATCGCCTACTGATTACAATTTACCCATCTCCACCTGTTCAGTTTATGAATCAGTGCCCCTTCATGTAGAAAACCTTTTGGAGGTAACACCAAGGGCGACAAGGATGCAGAATATAGCCTGGGTATGGATTTCAACGGCCATCAGCAGAGGTTGTTCATCAGTAGCAGTACTGATCAAGCTGGTCAGGCCCTAAAAGCCATAGCTACTGGGTCTGCAGCAGGAGGTGAGGGAAACACAAGAGGAAAAAGTATATTTGACCTTATCCTCACTAATCTACATGCCCCAGCTGCATTTATCCATGACAGTATTGGTAAGAGTAGCCACTGCACAGTCCTTGGCAGAATAATGATCCATCTTCACATTGACGATGCCCTCTATTGTGTTGTGTGCTAAAAGGGATAGATTTTAAACAGATCCAGCAACACAAGCTCCCACATCCATCAAGTATTTTGGGCCTTTGCAGCAACAGGATTGTGCTCAAACTCAATCTGCAATTTCAAGGCTCAACGTATCCCACACATTACCATTACAAACAAGCCAGGGGGTTAACCCTAATGTATGTCAGGAGTAGCACAAAGCATATCAAAAATTGAGGTGTTAACCTGGTGAGGTTACAACACAGGACTACTATCTTACGAACCAACACAAACAGCAATTGATAGGCAGAGCCATGCAATTCCACAATCAACAGAGCAGATCAAAACTCTGAATTTTTACCATAGTCAGTTATGAATGTTGGTGGATAATGCAACAGTTCACTAGAGGAGGAGAAGGCTCCACAAATACCCCATCCTCAATGATGGACAAGTCCAGCATTTCAGAACCCACAACCTTCAGCCAGAAGTGCCAACTGGATAATCTATCTTGGCCTCCTCTGGGATTCCTAGCATCACAGATGTGAATCTTCAGCCACAAAAACAAAGTTATGGAGAAGCTCAGAGATAAAAGGTACTGCAGATGCTGGAGAATCCGAGATAACAAGCATGGGGCTGGATGAACACAGCAGGTCAAGCAGCATCATAGGAGCAGGAAAACTTGACGTTTCGGGCCTAAACCCTTCATCAGAAATGGGGGAGGGGAAGAGGGTTCTGAAATAAATAGGGAGAGAGGGGGAGGCGGATAGAGGATGGATAGAGGAGAGGATAGGTGGAGAGGAGGCAGACAAGTCGAAGAGGCGGGGATGGAGCCAGTAAAGGTGAGTGTAGGTAGGGGGGTAGGGAGGAGATAGGTCAGTCCAGGAAGGACGGACAGGTCAAGGGGGCGGGATGATGTTAGTAGATAGGAGATGGGGGTGTGGCTTGAGGTGAGGGGAAAACCGGGTTAGGGAGGTGGAGATGAGCTGGCCTGGTTTTGGGAGGCGGTGGGGGGAGGGGAAATTTTGAAGCTTGTGAAATCCACATAGATGCCATTGGGCTGCAGGGTTCCCAGGCTGAATATGATTTGTTGTTCCTGCAGCCTTCGGGTGGCATCACTGTGGCATTGTAGGAGGCCAAGGATGGACATGTCATCTGAGGAATGGGAGGGGGAGTTGAAATGGTTCGCGACTGGGAGGTGCAGTTGTTTGTTGCGAACTGAGCGCAGGTGTTCTGCAAAGCGGTCCCCAAGCCTCTGCTTCGTTTCCCCGATGTAGAGGAAGCCACAACGGGTACAGCGGATGCAGTATACCACATTGGCAGATGTGCAGGTGAACATCTGCCTGATGTGGAAAGTCTTCTTGGGGCCTGGGATTGGGGTGAGGGAGGAGGTGTGGGGGCAGGTGTAGCACTTCCTGCGGTTGCAGGGAAAAGTGCCGGCTGTAGTGGGGCTGGAGGGGAGTGTGGAGCGGACAAGGGAGTCGCGGAGGGAGTGGTCCCTCCGGAAGGCAGATAAGGGTGGGGAGGGAAAGATGTCTTTGGTGGTGGGGTCTGACTGTAGATGGCGGAAGTGTCGGAGGATGATGCGTTGGATCCGGAGGTTGGTGGGGTGGTATGTGAGGACGAGGGGGATTCTTTTCTGATTGTTGTTGCGGGGACGGGGCGTGAGGGTTGTGTTCCGGGAAATGTGGGAGACACGGTCGAGGGCGTTCTCGACCACTGTGGGGGGAAAGTTGCGGTCCTTGAAGAATGAGGACATTTGAGATGTGTGGGATTGGAAAGTCTCATCCTGGGAACAGATGCGGCGGAGGCGAAGGAATTGGGAATAGGGGATGGCATTTTTGCAGGAGGGTGGGTGGGAGGAGGTGTATTCCAGGTAGCTGTGGGAGTCAGTGGGCTTGAAATGGACATCTGTCTCTAGGTGGTTGCCCGAGATGGAGACAGAGAGGTCCAGGAAGGAGAGAGAAGTGTTAGAGATGGTCCAGGTGAACTTCAGGTTGGGGTGGAAAGTGTTGGT